>BHFT01044671.1:0-14479 GCA_004320025.1 Laticauda laticaudata
GAAGAACCAATCACAGTGTAGTATTTGTGGACCAATCAGGAAACGGTATTACAAGTATGCTAATATAGAACAATACTGATATCTATATGTGGGTTTTCTGTAAACTTCAGTGTTAAGGCTTCCGTCTTCCTTAATTTGATCTGCATGGTTATTTTCCCAGGTGTCCTTAGAGTTGATGGGTTTGAATTAGAAGCCTTCTAATTCCTGTATTTTAATCTTGATCCAAGATCCACATCCTTATACCAGTGAGTGGATGGAATTCCTGTGAAGGAGTCTTGGACTTTAGTTTCAGCCTCTTCCATGTAAAGATTGGCCATAATAGGGGACACAAAAAAAATAGGGGCATAGCCATATTTTTTTCTGTAGAAACCTCCATTTTATTTAAAATAGGTAGTAGTCAGGCAGAGGTCCAGCAAGGCATGTATGTAATCTGGGCTGAGGTTGGTTCTGTACCTAATATGCTATTTTATAGCAGTTGTTCCTTCACTACAGTAACAGCTTTAGCTATTGGAATGTAGGTGAAGTCAAATCATAAGAAATAATTGTCTCACTTAGATCCAGTTTTAGTTTTGAAATCTTGCTAACAAAGTCCTATGAATTGTTGATGTAATGGTGTTGCCTACCAGAGGGGCTAATAAGTTGGTTAGACATTTTACAATGTTGTAGGTGAGGGAGTTGAAGCTGCTGACAATTGGTCTGAGTGGAGTTCCCTTTTTGTGTATTTTGAGGAGTCCATAAATGCATGGAGTATCTTCCCCAGGATAAAGGCAGTATATGGTGGTATTTCAATAGCATTGTCCTTTCGTAGTAGTTGCAAGCAAGCAATGACACTTTTCTTATAATTGCTAGTAGGATCACTCTTCAGAGTCCTATATGTAGCAGTGTCCTTCAGAAGACTGCCCACCTTGGCTTTGTAGTCATTTACAAGGAACCATGATGGCACAGTGATTAGAGTACAGTACTGCAGGCTATTTCTGCTGACTGCAGACTGCCTGCAATTTGGCTTTTCAAATCTGACCAGGCTCAGAGTTGACTCAATCCTTCTGAAGTGGGTAAAAAGACGACCCAAATTGTTGGGGCAATATCCTGACTCTGTAAACTGCTTAGACAGGGCTGTAAAGCACTGTAAAGCAGTATGTAAGTCAAAGTGCTATTGCTTATCTGTGTTCAGGATAACTGTGCATCTTCTGTTCTGGCAAGATGATGATGTTCAGATCCCTTCCAAGAGATATCACTGCTCTCTTTTCCTGAACTGTGAGGTTGGGAGGGAGTGTTTCCATACTGGCAAGGGCTGCAGATACTTTCATCCTTAATTGTTCAAATCTCCATTTCTCCACAGACTATTCCTTGGTGGACTTGGGAGATATTGTAGGTGCCATTTTTACCATTCCATTGTGGTCTCTTGTGGCACAAGGTTCTGTGTACATTATTACTTTTCTTATGGTAGGCTACTCACAGTACTGGACTCTGGTAGTTTGCTCTAGTACGTCAGTTTTCTATGACTTTCCCCTGGCTAGTTTCAAGTACTTCTGAATTCAACGTTAGCACCACTAGGTAAACCAGACCAGGAAATCAACAATACAGGAAGATTAAAACTACTTTTATGAGGTGGAACTGGCTAAAGTGGAGAAACTGGTTAGCTTTATTAAAAGGGGGGGGGACAAACCTTTTTTAAAGCCCTGTCCCACTGGCCAATGGATGCAAAATGTATGCATAAAGGACATAGTGGATGAGCAAAATTTTGGGGGTGGCTCCATCCGTTGTCATCCACTCCAAAAAGTGGTGAAAATTTGCATAAATAGAATGGAAAAGAACGGAAAAGAACGGACATGGGTAGGATGTAGCGGGGATGTCAAACGGATGTTCGTAGGAAGCCTAGCAGATGACAGTGGATGGAAGCGGATGACACATCCGCAGGGATTTCAGGGGAGAATAGCGAAGCGGACGCATAGCGGAAGGTGCAGATGCATAGCGGATGACGCGGATGCATCACGGACGCCTATAGGAAGCAAAGCGGATGCATAGCGGATGCAAAGCGTTCACTGCGCAATGGCGGGGAGTATGATTGCGTCAGCTCCGTGGATATAAAAGATGCAGCTCGCAACGCAGTCAGCTTCAGAGGAAAGACGTCGCTGTCACATACATCTTCAAAGAACACCATGGTTCGTCAGATCCAGGGAAGAAAGAGAAATCGGTGCCTACTCGTCCAGCCCTGGCAAGGACAGAACCAACCATCCCAACCCCTGGGCACGACTCTGAAGCTGCTGGTCTTCGGTAGCCCTGCTGGTGGTTGCTGCTGGTGCTGTGCCTGTGTTGCGCTGCTGGTGCTGCTGCTGCTGCTCTGCCTACTGCTAACTGCTACTGCTACTTTGCTACTGCGCTGTGTGGTTGGCAGCAACCCAAGGCCCTCAAGCCCTGCTGCTCAAGCCCTGAAGGCCCTGACTGCTCAAGCCCTTGAGGCCTGCTGCTGAAGGCCCCACAGAGGAAGGAAGAGGCAAGGCAAGGAGAAAGGAAGAGAGGAAATGATACACTGTTGTCTGAGGACATGAGGAGGAGTGCTGGAAGGCTGAGGGAGAAAGAGTACCTCTGGAGAAAGGGCCACAGACTGTATTGGGACACCAAAAAGAAGCAGGGCAGCTTGGAGAGAAAGCAGAGAGCCTGCGGCTAACATGCAGATGTACTCCGGGATGTGGACAGCACATGCACACCTGGTATGGAACCTACACCTCAAAAAATCCGGGCAGGCCGTCTGTTTCAAGCTACTGAGCGGGAGATGTTACATCAGTGGCCAATGCCTGTTTCCTGAGGGTGAGGTCCACCAAGGAGGAGCAGCCCCTCTGACACTCCGCTCCCTCAGACAGCCCACAGACAGCCAGTTCCTCTTCCAGCAGGAGGCCAGCATAGCCCTCCAGTAGGTGTCTTCAGAGGGCCCACGGCAGAGACCCCCCCCAACAGCTGCACACCCCATGCCGGAAGGACTTGGAGTATGATGTCCTGCTGGTCACAAATTGGAGAAGCGCAGCCACCAGAGACCAATGCACCCCCCCCCCGCATTGGCAGCTTCACAGGATGCAGGCAGAGAGGCAGACTGGAGGGCCAGAGCCACACTGTCCTGTGGAGATCAAGGACACAATGAGGACCAGCACAGAACTTTTTCTCCTCAGCTGGTCCACTTGGACCTCCAGCCACCACACTTTCATCACCTATGTGAGCCACACCTTGAGGAATATGCCCGAGGCCCAGTACCAGGTGATGAAGAAAAGATTACAGCACTGCTGCACAACCCTCAAGGCCCAGCTGAACCTGCTCTGACCCATCCCGGGCGATGTCACAGCCCTTTCACGGCTTTCAACAGCTCCTCACCTACCAAGGCTAACTACCAGGACTTCCCACAGCAAAAACAAGACCTTCCCAGTCCAGGCCCAGGTTCATCGCTCGCCACAGATGCCACACTTCATCCAGCTGCAGATCAGACAGCCCCACTACACTCCTCCTTCCTCACCCACAGCCAGGCCATCAACGGACAATCTGTCATCAGTCTTGTGCCTGACATCCAGGTACTTGATGAAGGGCCTCTCAACCTCACGGGACTGAGTCAGCTCTCTGAGAGCTTCCTGAACACACCATCCCCTGTTGTACACTCGGGGCAAAGCACCCCAATGGTGGCCTCAGACCAGCACTCAAGCCACAGCTACCTCCACAGTCCCTGCCCGCTTAACAGCTGAGACCATGGACATGACTCAGAGTGATTGAGAATAGTGCCAGAGACTGAGTTGTTACTTGTTCACTTTATCTTTGCTTAAGACACTTTACTTGGTTCATTTTTGCTTTTTAATAAAGTCATACAGTTTACTTAAGACAAGTTATTAATAAAGTTATCTTTGCTTAACACACTTGGTTCATTTTTTTTACTTAATAAAGTGTTGGTGAAAACTTTGAAAAAATGTTAAGCCTTTGCATGTTTGTGGATAGGTAAGGATAGTTGTGGGATAGATAAGGATAGTTGTGGGATAGAAAACCTCCAGTGCAAGCATAATGGAACTGTATGGCCCACCCTCCCAGCTGCCACACAGATGGACCTTTTGGTATCAATAACAATTTATTCATTGATCAACACTTTCAAAATAGAGAAAAGTTCTTTATTAATGCCCAATTCATTGTAGGGCCACTCAACATACATGGCACAATCTCATCAGTGTTATGTGACAGCTTCAAGAAGCATCCATTAACCATCTATCATTCTGTCTTGCCACTCCACTGCTCCAGCTGGGGAGTTGCACCAGTGTCTCAGGAGGTTGCGTTGCTTCTTCCCTTCAGGTGAAGCTCTGTTGGGCCTTGTACATCCGACAGTGTCTATCAGGTTTCGTCCTTGCTCCATTCATCAGGCGTCCATGTCCCCATTCCCTTGTTGACGGTCGACAGCCTGTTTGCAAACACTGGGTAGTGGTGCGCATGAGATTGTGCAGGATGCAGGAAGCTTCCACAATGCTCCTCACAGTCTCTGGGTCATGCTGCATGGTGGTGAGAAGTATCTGGAACCTGTTGGCCAGGATGCAAAGGCGTTCTCCCACCACCTGTCTTGCCCTGGACAGCCTGTAGTGAAGATCTTCTCTTCACAGGTGAGGTATCTTGAACTGTACGGCTTCATGAGTAGGTTGAGGGAGAAGCATCATCACCAACGATGAAGTAGGCACATCTTGTGTGTCATTGGTAGGGGGTCTGGATCTGGAAAATCCATTGATGAGGTGCGTTCCAGCCCCTCCTTGAGGTCACTGGCATTGTATACCTGGCTATCTGAAACTGACCCGCTGCCTGAAGGCATCGATGTACATAACTTGTAGTCAGCATCAACCATGGCAAAAGAGGATGATTACTGAAGAAGCCCTTGAGTTGTGATAAGAGGACCCTGATTGGCTGGAGCTTTGCAGGCCACGTGGCTTCCCATCTATGGCTCCAACGGTGTGGGGAAAGTTCCACCTCTGATACCACCCTTTCTGCAAGTTTCCTCCAGCCTTCCTCAGTGGTGGGGCACTTGAGGAGCTCCTCCACGTATTCTTCAATGATGGCCTGCACCACTTCTCTGACCACTTTGCTGATGGTGTTGTGTGGCATCCTCCACACATACTGCATGTTTTTGTATGTGGTTCCAGAGGCCAGGTGGTACAGAGTCAGTGCCACCTTCAGTCCAGGTCCAGGCTGGGATGGAAGTTGGTGTTTGCCTGGTCAACCTGGGTCTCAGACGCTCTACAACATCATCAAAACATGGCTGGTGGCATCCTCATGAAGTGCTGTGGAATGCACTAGGGTCTTCATTGCTCAGCTCCACCATCAACTGGTCATACAGTTTCAAATTCCATTCTTCTCATGATCCATCCTCGACCCACACAGCTCTTGGACATCTCCTTCTTCTCCTTGTGTATAAAAGGTGAAACAGTCTGAACAGGTTTGGTTCTGGGATGAATGATCGCAGCATACGGATTGTGTCATGATCTATGGTGGAGAACATATGGATGATGTGGAAGAGCAAGACCAAGGGTGAAGAGGTCTGTACACCACGGCTGCTGGACTCATACTGGAGATCCAGGTGATTTCCTCCCCTTTTTTATAGGAAATATCGGTTTCTGCTAGGTGTCCTTCTACATACTCTAGACATAGTGCAGACATCCTAAATATTCGAGATACATCCAATAATACAAACGTTTTGTCCATTTTAATCCTTTATATACGAGATGCATCCGCTTACATCCTTTCTATTTCCGTGCTACTAACGCTGTGTGATGTTCCGTATACCTTTCGTTTCCTCCTCCTTTCCATTTTCAGCTGCAGCGGATGTGAGTTGCGTGGATGTCCAGAGGATGCCGAGAGGATACAGTGGACGTTTAATGGATAATAACGGAGATATAACGTTTGTTGCCCGTACATGTAGTGGATGTAACATCGTACGTGGTGGAAAGTTTATCCGTTCAAAAAGTTTTTGTGCAGCTCAAAACTTCTTGGGCGGATGAAATCTCAGTGGACAGATGCTGGAGGGATAGAGCATATGAAACACTTATGCAGTGAGTACACAACAGATGCATCGCGTTTTCCAAGGGATGTCAAGCTTTTTTTAATGTTTTACATCCTCTTTGCATCCGTTGGTGCAGTGGTACATGGGCTTTAGATATATTAGTGACAGAAGAAAAAAAAACCCTGTGCAATCACCCCAAAAAAAATTGCAAATAATTCTTGTGTTAAGGGAGACCTAGTTAAAGCAAACAATCTAATACTTTTATGAAAGGTCTTCTCAGAAATGAATGCTAGTAACAAAAAGAGGTTGGGGAAATCATACTAGTCCTAGCAACACAGATTCTTTTCCAGGGTTTTTCTTTTGAAATGGAGATGGCAGAAAAGCCAACCCGCTTAAATCTTAATAAAGCAATGGGTCCAATTGGTACTCACCCTAGAGTTTATTTTTTATTTATTTGATTTGATTTGTCAATCACTCACAAAATAATAGGTATAAGGATAAACATAATTTTGGTTTGTAAGCTTGATAAATGGCTTCTCATATTGCTGAGCAATTCACAGAATGAAACTTCATAATCTATGTTACAAAAACTTGGAAAATTATGAAGTTCAAGCACATTCAAAGGTTGAAGTCTGAATTAAAATTTCAATATAAAAACCTCACTGTTTTTTTTTAATTGGGTGACTCAACAGATGTTGAGTATTTATAAATATCATCTCAGTTCCATAAGAAGTTTCAAAAGAGGGCAAGAGAGAACAGAGAGAGAAAATGCTAATAATATATTAAAAGCAGAATAATGTTGTAGTAGAAGTAAAGACAACCTTGTCTACAGTTGAAGTCATTCTCACAGATATTACTCCATACACAAATTGGCAGAGAGCTTCAAAGGACAATTTTCCCCATTGTTATCCTACCAATTCTTTTTAATGATCCAGTAAGGGCTATACATATGTGAAACAATGAATGTAAACAGTGAGTATGGAACAGTGTTATAAGGCAGGTAACAATTAAGCAGGATAAATGCCCATTATCATGGAAGCCTAATGACTACTGGCGATCACACTCTGTTCAGGAACTGCTTGTTTCCCCCTCCAATTAGCTTGCTTGAGAGATTCTGTTGCCTTCTTCAGCATTTACAAATAACAGAGTAGAAAATCTCTTCACTAAGAGGCGGTATCCAAATGAACTGCCACGGTCTCTTTCCTGTCTTTATGCTCCATCTGCCAGGGGGAGTTTTAATTACATGCCAAAGTTCAGACAGACCAAGGTGGGCACACACATGTATTTCCGGAGCTGGCAATGAAGGGGCATCTTCAAAATATCTCCTAGCATTGCCCGGTAGGAGAGAGGAGTCAGCATATCTCAAGCAATAACTTCCAGAAGATCTGTAATGATGGTATCAACCAGGATAGCTTTCAAAAACACTTAGGCAATTGGTGGAGCATAAGCTATTCAATAGTTCTCAAAAATGATAGCTATTTGCTATCTCCATGGTAGTATGCTTCTGAATATCAGTAACTCAAGAACAACAGAAAACAGTGTTTATTATTTGCTTTGACCCCAAAATCTGCTATTTTTTTTAATCTTAAAAAAATTGCATAAAACTTTACTATATTCCTCCCTTTTCTACGATATTCACAACATGAAAGCTTGCTTTACAGTTGTCACATTCATAGAATTTTCTTGATAATGATTTGCCATTGTTTTATTCATGTTTGATTTTGGAGTTTCTTCTAAGGGAGTTGGCCTGCCCATCACTTGCAACATTCTACCTTTGCTGTGGTTTATCATTTGCTTCATGCTTCCTTTTGATGTGACCCTAACTGGTTCTCACATTTCTATTGGTGTTGCTCTTAGGTCATTGAGCCTGCTGAACATTCCTACCAAACAAGAAGAAATACAGGACTGTCTTCAGAATAATTACAAGTTATTACTTGAATCAGAATGAAATGGTCAGCACTTGTCTATGCACTCACCACTACTCAAGCTAACTCAGTGACATATAACTCACCCTTAGGGCATAAACTTTACAATAATATTCTTTATTATGCTTGTCTATCTATCATGAATATTCTAATAATTTATAATGCATAAAAATCACATCAACATAATAAAAATAGTTGTAATTATAAATGGACTAGATAGCTAACTTTTTCTACTAGATTATGATTATGACTAGATCGCGAACTTTTAGCATTTTGAAGATGTGTGCCTTTCGTAAGGCAAAATAAGCATGTAGTTTACCAGAATAATCTATAGGACATAAACATGCTAAATGTAATTCAGACAATCTCTTTGGTTCTTCTATTATATTATCTGCTTTCTAGTATACATTGTATTTTAGTGGTTTATAACAGTGGCTCTCAACCTTTTGGGCACCAGGGACCGGTTCTGTGGAGAAAGGTTTTTCTGTGGACCAGAGGGGGCATTGTTTCATGTGCTGCCTGCCTCCCTTGTTGATGGGGCTTTGCTTGTTTGTGTGGCTTGATTGTTGGCATGCTGTGGCCTAATGCTGATCCACAGACTGGGGGTTGGGGACCCCTGGCTTATAAAACAATAATAAATGGAAACAAAAGTGGAATATTGATTTAAGTTGCCAAAATTTATTGTGGGCTATAATATAGTTAAGAATCTGAGAAACTATTCTATCCCCTGAGATGGGATAGAAGCAGCATTGATTTGTTTGTGGTGTTAAATTTATTTGCCACCCATGGGGCTTCTCTAGGCAGGAAGTAAATAGTGTTTAAAAAAAGTGAAACAATAGAACAATAATTTAAACAATGAAAAAGAAAACAGCAAGAATATATCAATATGATAAAAAAGATCATTATTGGTACCTTAATGGGACATGTACTTCTCATAGTCCAATTGGACCTTTCAATGGCATTCAGTTCCATGAGGTGTGATAATCTGTAAAGATTGGAACTGCAGGCATTCTTCTTCTTCCACCTGAATGAATAGTTTCTGTTAAGAGACATAAGGAAAAAAGTGATCAATTTCAGAGTTGTGCCAATGTGGAGTCCTGAGAAATCAGATGCAGAAAGGGTCTGGAATTGGACACTCGATCATATTATTTACTGCTAAGGAATGGCGTTGTTTTTATAGTCAGGAAGGTTGAATTAAATACAATATAGTTGGTTATATTGCAATCAGTGTTTGAACAATATCAAACAGACTTCATGGGCAATCCTTTAATGTGATTATTATCCAGGTTTATAGATCAACTGCTAATGCAGAAGAAAAGGAAACTGATGAATTCATGTCAAGTTCATTCTGAATATAAAAGCAAGATATACTGCTTGTGGTTGGAAACAAAATATCACCATTGAAAATGACAAGAAAGCAAATATAGTCAGGCTGTATATCAGGCGTGGGATTAAAATGTTGAAACAACTGGTTTTGTGGGCATGGCTAGGTGGGTATGGCTATGTGACTGGGTGGGCGTGGTTTCTTTTTTTTTTTTTGCAACACCCTCCCATTTTTGGGGCCTTCTGGGCCTCAGGGAAGCCTCCTAGGAGGTGTTTTTGCTCCCAGAAGGTTTCCCTGGGGCTCAGGAAGGAAAAAAAAAAACTGAGCATGGGGAGGGCAAAGACTCCTGGGCAAAGCAGTAAGAAAACGAGGAGAATTCCAGCACGGCTGATCATAGGAACAGCTGATAGTCAGGAAGGAGGAAAAAAACCTTAAGGAGGAACTGGGCAGGGGAAAACACAGTCAGTGATGTCGGGCATGCACCCAATGTTGTGCATGAGTAATAAGGACTGACTGAAAGGGAGGGACAGGGCAGGCAGAGAGGGGTGGGGTGCCAGGGGCATGATTTTCCAGTTCTCCGAATTGTGCAGAATCATAACCAGTTCTATAGAACTGGTCCGAACCAGTAGAATCCCACCCCTGCTGTATAGTCTAATTAACTGAAATTAAGCAAGAGAATAATTTATCAAATTTTATTTTATTTATTTGATTTGTCAAATGCTTACAATATAATAGAAATAAGAATAAACATTAGGATAAATACATGAAATAGGTAAGAATAATTGGGGGCAATAGGACGGGGACAGTAGGCATGATTGTACACTTATGCACACCCCTTACAGATCTCTTAGGAATGGGGTGAGGTCAATAGTGGATATTTGAGGGTAAAGGCATGGGGGTTTGAGCATGTAACAACAGAGTCAGGTAGTGAGTTCCAGACACTGACTACTCTGTTGCTGAAATCGTACTTCCTGCAATCAAGTTTGGAGTGGTTTACATTAAGTTTATATCTGTTGTGCGCTCTTGTGCGGTTGTGGTTAAAGCTGAAATATTCATTAACTGGTAAGATATTTATCAGAGAATTTTATGTACTATGCTTAAGTCCAATCTTTGGTTGCGTAGTTCAAGGTTGTCTAAGCCTAGAATCTCAAGTCTGGTGGTGTAGCGTATTCTGTTGTGAACAGAAGAATGTAGTATGCTTCTTGTAAAATACTTCTGCACTTACTCAATTAATGTCCGATACACAGTGCGGATTCCAGACAGCGGAGCTATATTCAACTATTGGTTTAGCAAAAGTTTTGAATACCCTAGTTTCCAAATCAATATTACCAGAGGAGAAGCTTTGTAAGATCAGATGTACAACTCTTAAAGCCTTTTTTGCAATGCTGTTGAAGTGAGCTCTGGTGCTTAGGTCATTCGATATGAGTACTCCAAAGTCCTTAACAGAGTGAGAGTCATCAGTGAGGTCATATCCTCCTAACATGTATTTGGTGAATTTATTTTGATTTTGCCAATCAATTATTGCTTCATTGTTATTCTAGTCTTCAAACACCTAAAGAGAAATCTATGTACATATACACCATGAGATGGAATGCCAAGTTATTTGTATTATTCATAGAAGGAGTTAGAAAAACACAGTTTATAAATTAAAATAAAATCAGGAACTGCTCATATGCAAGTTCCAAACCAAGCTAAATTGGAAACCCAAACAGTTTCCATGATATGACCTTGAGCATATACTCACAATTTTCATGGAGAACAACAGAAAGTAGTCCTTATCTGACAATATCTCATTTATTAATAGTTTGAAGTTAACAATGGCTTTGGAAAAAGAAACTTAAAAGCTGTCCTCAAAGTTACAACTATTACACTACTCCTTGCAATCATTTCTGACTTTCCCAGCTGGCTTTGAAGAAGCAAAATTAGTTTGGGAAGACAGATTTGCTTAACCATCAAGGTAAAAATTGTTATAAAATTGGGCTGGTCACTTGATGCTTATTTAATGGCCACATCACTTAGTGATCACATCACTTAGTGACCAAAATTCTGATCCCAATTGTGGTAATTAAAGGAATACTTATACTGTCTTGACTACTAATAGATATGTCAACATTCAAGATTACTTTAGAAGATATTTCCTATTCACAGGAACTTTACTATTATAAAATTAAATTAGATAAAAATAAAGATAAATATTTACCAAGTCAGAAGACTAATTGATAGAATTGATAGAATATGTACAGAAATGTTGCAAGTAGAACAGAAGAATAAAAGCAACAGAAGAAGAATCTGTAAAGATTCTAGCTAACCTAAGCCAGCAAATCTGTAGAATGAGACAATGGAAATAGTTGGGAAGAGATTAATTTACATACCTATACCAGACACATTTACAACAGCTCTGCTCAGTTTTATTATTTAATTATATAATTAGCTTTTTAGGACTTTTACTGGGCTTATTTTTATGTAATCAATTTTGTTTGGACGAAACAATAGTGAAGATAAATACACAGAAAAATATTTTGCCTGGAACTGATAGTTATGGTGGGAAAAAAGAAATGCCATGGTGCCAGCCCAGAACATCTCCATCCTTTGAACTCTGCAAAACAGCCAAGAATTGAGGAGCATTTCACATGAAAGACAACTGTAAGTAAAATAAATTCTCCCCAAACCTCTAACAAATTTGAAACACTAAAATGGGACTTCCAAACAGAGCTGGCAAAACAACTATTAAACTTTTCCCAGTGGTGGGATTCAAATAATTTAACAATTGGTTCTCTGCCCAAATGACCAGCTGGGTGGACGTGGCTGGGAGGGCATAGTCAGGGGCATGATAGCATTTGGTCTCCTGCAGTACTCTGCCAATCAAAATGGGGCATGGGAGTTAATTACAAAATGTGGGCTTTGCTTTGTGACATCCAGATCCAGCGAGCAAGGGGTGTGAACTGCACAGAAAATATGTTTTTGTTTGGTTTTGAAGAAATATCCCCAAAGTCAGATGTATACTAAATGTAGATTGACTTTTAGCTACACATCTTTCCAGCAAACAGCAAATTTTGAAGCCCCAAGTAAAGAGGATTCATTCTGGGATGAGTAACCACAGTTTGCATGTTAGAGATACCTAAAGGAATGCTGGGAAACTTTGTATTTTAAAGAACATTTGAAGGAGGGATGCAGAGGAGCTCTTCTCTGCCTGAGGCTGTAGAGACCTGGCACCAATAAACACTGCTTGTGAAATAACTGATCAACACTGACAGGGTAAGCCATTTGTATATGAAAATAAGAGCAAACTCCACTCCCTTCTAGTACTGATGATATTACCTAGTTTGGAAATGAAACTTCAAAAAAACCATAGGTTCAGAGAGCACCAAGTTCAACTGAGCAACAAATATTCTCTTCTATTGAGAAACACTTTTTGGTTAGAGGGACTCAGAGCCTGCTCTATATGAGATGGCTCCAAGTGAATTTTGTTAGGAATATGAGTCTCCTAACAGGTATTTGGGTTAGAAATATATAAACCAGGATAAACATTTTATACTATCTCTTTAAAGGAATGCAAGAGCATGCAATTGGGTGTGGTTTTTCAAACGGCCATGAGATGGAGCCAGAAACCTAGGTTGTTTTAGTCTGAGTCTCAGAAGAGAAGAGAGTGTATCTTTATTTCCTTCTGTTGGAAAGTATTGCTGTTGCTCCATTTTTCCTAATTGACTGATATTACTGGATTTAATGTAAGTCTGATACTTGACTGTTTTTGACATTGGACTTTGTTACTGGAATATCCCTGGATTGAAAAACTGACTGATTAACCTGTGAATGACTTTTGGACTGCTTATTTTGGNTTAACCTGTGAATGACTTTTGGACTGCTTATTTTGGACTTTGCTTAAACCTTTCTGGAAGTAAAAACCTACATTTACAATGCAGTGTATCTGTGTACTGTGTGTGTATTATTCCAACACTACTCTCTATACGTCTTCCTGTATGCACTCATTCTCATAACGGGGAATTACCTCAACATAGTGCACATTTTTCATCTGTGAAAACTGTTATGCAACTAACCTTGCTTTATATTGTACCTCATTATTGGGCAGTACTTCTTGTATACTTACTTGCATCCTTCAGTTTTGCTACCCTGTGGCAAAGTCATAGATGTGAACACTTCATGTTCTCCTATGGATTTCATTTCCTTGTCTGTGGCTTCTTTCCACTTTACTTGTGTCTCAAAATGCTTACTGCACAAGCTGTGTCTGTTCTGGACCACTGTGACAAATATAACAGGCTCGTATTGCTGACTGATATATCTCTTGATCACAGGCGTCACTTTCATCCTCACCCAAACAGTTATGAAAATCTGTACTCATAAGTGTTGGAACAGTATTACAATCTTGCATGTTATATCTCTCCAACAATTGTTCCATTTTAGGTAATGTCAATTCTTCCTTATAGTTTCTTGGCTCATACTGTAGCATTCGCAATGGCCTAAAGCTGAAGTCTTCACTCCGGTCCGTGTTTCCAGCGGGAACACGGACCATTCTTATTGGCTGATGCCATTTGACATCCGTCTATAAAGGGGAACTGTCAAACGGCATAAGCTGTTGTCCACCAGCTGGCTGCCTTGTTATTGCGGCAGCCGTGGCAACCCTTTATTGTTTCAATAAAGTAAAAAGCTGAAATTCGCTCCATGTTTGCCCCAGGTTATTCCGCCACTCCACAACACTGGCGATGAGAGCAGGATACATATAAGAGGCAACCCGGCAAAGAATCGCTGAGCAAAGTCACTACAAAAAGAGCCGAAGTCACTACTGAGCTGAAGTCACGTTAAGAGCTACTGTCACTATTCACAAGCGCGAATTTCAACTTCCCTCGAAAGATCCGGCACTGCTGAGTTGAGATGACTTCAAACCCTGCATTCTCACCTTTCAGACCAACAGCGGAAACATGGGAATCCTACAGGAACTGATCTGACTGTTTTCTAGATGCCACAGACCTTGCTGACATTTCCGACCATAGGAAGAACTCCTACTTTTTAAGTTATTGCAAAGCCACAGTGTTGATACTGCTACGGCATTACTGGCTCCCCGTTCAGTGAGACTGTTCAATGGGAAGAATTGCAAGAAATTCTTTCCAAGCACTATTCCCCTAAGCCATCCCAAATTGCCAGACATCATGCTTTTAGGAGACGGGTTCAAGCTGAGGGAGAGACTATTAGTGGATATATGGCTGCCCT
>BHFT01044673.1:0-25222 GCA_004320025.1 Laticauda laticaudata
CATCCGCTTACCATCCTCGCTACGTACTACCCCCGTCTGTTCCTTTCCGTTGTTTTCTGTTCTGTTTATGCAAATTTTCACCACTTTTGAGAGCGGATAACAATGGATGGAGCCACCACCGAAATTTTGCTCGTCCGCTGTGTCCTTTTTTGCATACGTTTTGCATCTGTTGGCCAGTGTAACCTAGCCTTTACCGCCTTTGGGAAATGGAGTTTAGCCAGCTGAGGAGGAAAGATGCGGCTTTCCTCGACCCTACTGGAGTCTTCCCCCTCTTCACCACCTCTTTGGGGTGGCTTAGCCCCGAAGCCAGCTGGCTCAGGGCGCTCTAACGGTGAGCCCAGGCAGAAACCATGCACGATCGTGGATTCCTGCCTGCCACCGAAGCCCTGCAAACCAGAAGTCCCAAGCAGCAGCTCACTTCAGTGGTGGCTAGACTGATTAGGATTTAAATTAACTGTAAATTGATGGAACATTGTGGTGCTGTAGCAGGATATATGATGATGTTGGGTTTTGTGGGTTATATTTATTTTTGGCTTTATGAAATGTTGAGAGCTACCTGAGATTATCATGCATAAAGTAGGTGGCAATATATATTTTCTAAAAATAAATAAACCAATAAGGATGAGGTTGGTGATAAAGAGAGGGAAAGATAAGTTGATTGTGCAGATTCAGGTTACAGTACATTGGAACGAAATCATAAATACCTTTACCATTAACAACTGTGATGCATTAAAACCCACTAATATTTCAAGAAATCTCTTGATGAATGTGAGTTCAGAAATTTCTCACTCAATAATGCTTTTAAAATTCCACTTTTCTAAATAAGATTCATGAAGTCAATCAGTACCTTATTTTCTAAATCCTATTTAGAAAAGTGGAATTTTAAAAGCATCATTGAGTGAGAAATTTCTGAACTTTCTTGAAGTCCTAAAGATGACTTGGTTTGCAACTTGAGAATTTCGACAATTTGCTGGAAATTCTGAATTGCAGATTCAACATATCTTAAGGCAAGCATGACAAGCTCAATTTCATTGAGGGTCACATCAGGACTGTGGTTGACCTCAGGGGGCCTGATGGGCATGGCCAACTGGGTAGGTATGGCTGGCTGGGTGGACGAGCCCAATTGGGTGGCCATGGCCAGCTTGAAGCCATTCCCCAAGCTGCTGGCATGTTTCCTCTTTGCATTGGGTAGACTGGGCTGAAGCCATGCTGGTCTGATATTTCCTCTTCACATTGGGTAAACGGGGTTGAAGCGACGCAGGCTGGCCCCTTATATTTTCCAGGATGGCCCTGCAGGCCAGAATCAACCACATTTGTGTTTAACACCTCTGTCTTAAGGTATGAAATGGAGGAAGACTGTCAGGGAATTTACAAAACTGTGCCATTATTAGTTTACCATAAAGGGAATTGCACACAAGGTAAAGATTTCCAATTCTATCCATACCTCTTGACATGTGCTCAAAAGGGATTCAATAACAATATATTTATACACCTTCAAGAAAAGAGCCCTTTTTCCGATATATAACCCATATAAACATATGGGGTTGAGATTATATATTTAAAAAAGAGATCTTGGAATATTGATTATTTTACAACCAATCAATTTTGCTTTATAAAATAGTCTAAATATGAATTGCCTTCAAGTTCAGAGACCTGTTTGTTTCCATATTTTAAAATATTTGCTTTCCTGAACTCACTTAACTATCTTTGTATGCCTGTTCTTCAATAAGCGACATTAATATGTAATCCCAATTAATCCTGGTTGAAATGATATCTCATAGTTATGCACTTTATTTACTTCTAAAATTTATGTGCCAAAATCAGTACAATGAATAATAAACTGAATCAGTCTTTTGTATGTGTTATGGTTATCGGCAGTAGTTTTTAATTGCTAACATAAACAGACAGGGTTAATCTTTGCATTTCACATTTCATAGTATAAACAGTGACTGAGTCCAGACAACAAGAACAGCCTCGTTTATTTTAACAATGTAATGAATTAATCCAGAATTGCTTGGATATTGCAGAATTGCCTGCAATATCTTCAAACCCAGAACATTATTTATAAGCCACAATAGCTGAATTTACATAGCACATTAAGCCTTCCAAATTTTGGAGAAAGTTGCACTTTATTGACATCAGAGAGGGCTAAAAATTTCTTACTCTCAGCCCCCTACAACTTAGCATGATATGAGGACTTCTCCACTATAGTTTATTAACAAACCATGACTAAAACCAGCCTGACATATTCAGACATATTCATACAACAAATGAGCAAACTGCCAGAAGCTAAAAGGTCTTAGAAAGAAAATATTATAGAGACCTTTATGCTAGCTGAATTAAGACTGAAGAAGTTTCCTTAGCAGGATAATGGTTAAAACTGTAAATTGTTAAACAGTAATAGTTAAATTCAGTAAGTCATTTTTGTTACATAATAAATGTCCAGCAAAGTTACAACCATTTAAAATATGTAATTATAAAATTCCTATCCTTATATATCTATGTATTTTACTTTGTCTGGAATGCACTAAGCTGGATTTTACAAAGTCTACTCGCCAGAATTCTTAAAAATCAGGAAATGAAGCTTCTGAAAGCTTCAATAGTCCTATAAAACAAAATTCAGCCAGCAAGCCACTTAGGATTCCAATCAATACTGTTTCTGCTTTTGGGCCAATCAGATTATTATGGATAGTAATCTCCATCTGTTCCTAAAGTAAATGCCAGGACTGCTGAAGTATGGCAACTTGCTGCTTTAAGTCAGGACCAAAAATCTTGCATGAGTATACATAAAAACAGATTCTTGATTGCTCAAAAAAATAGAGGGGGGGATTATATATTCCTGGATGTAAAAATCTACTTCACTGTAGTCAACAGCTCCACTTGGATTCCATTACCCTTCCCCTCACCCCCATGATTGTTGTCAACCCAATATTATATCATGATGGCAGCAGAAAGTAAGAGCAGATTAACACAATTACTCTGTGCATCACTGGGTGCTTTTTCCAGCCAGATTGAACAGCACAGAAGACAAATGGGACATCTGAATAATTTGCTATGGGCAGAAATTGGTTGCATATTTCTTTTTTGCAAAACTCAGCATCTGCTGTAAACTTGGATTTAAGCACTAACAGGAAATAAAAGAAGTTTAAATTCATAACAAACTGGTCCTAGTAACCCATATATTGCAGGTACAATATTACTTGGACTGGGAAATGACATTATTTCAGGGCTGGATTCAGACTAAATTAGTCATGCTTTATTACAATAGTAATCAGTGAGGTAGGGTAATCATCATTAACTTAAAATCCATGGATTTTTATGGGATTTAAATGTGACTGAATTAGCCTGTATCTGTTATGCAGAACGATTTTAGGAACGAACCTTATACTTAAGGCTTGTTTGTTTAGTTGTGGTGCTAATAGCTAGATGGCTCCCCCTGCTATATTTATCTATTGTAACATGTTCTAAATAATTAAGTTACCTAAATCAGTTTTCCAAATCGTGTTTCAATTGCTCTGGGATTCTTTGGAAGGTTGTCAAATATTACTCAGGAGGAAATCAGCATCAGAGTTCAAATTTTCCAGGAAGATAGTTCGCCACCATTGATGAGACATGACTTTGTTTGTTGGAACCACATTGTTCTTCTGAGAGAAATTCAAGGGCAAATACAGTTGTAGAAAGCTCTAGGCTTTTCTCCCTTTCTTCAAGACAGATCCCATGCTGTTAGCAAATAACACAAAATGAATTCATAAATTGTGTTCAACCAATGTGTGTCTTGTTTGGTTTGGATTGGCATGTTAAGAAGATACACATAGTGTCAGGGTTCCAAGTAATACACCCATAGCAAACTAAACTCGGAGGCAGGTAGGTTCCTCAAATAATAGTTTTACTGGATATCTCATATTGGCACAGTTCTGGTGAAAGCCTACTCTGAAGGTTCCTGCGGTTTTCATCTAATTAAAAGTTTTTCCCCTTCCCCAAACAATCATTCACATGGTTCCAATCAAGGTGCCGTATGGTTGCCTGGTAACACACTCTCTCTCTCCCTCTCTCCCTCCCTCTCTCTCTCTCTCTCTCCCTCATTTTGTTTTGGCTACAAAATCCAAGCTATTCCCCACTCCCTATCCCTCAACTCCAGTATGGCAACACTGAAGCTTCAAAATGGCCTTGGTCAGGTCAGGTCAGCTTCAGGGTTGACACATAGTTTATCAAGTATTGTTTATGAATTCGGGTTATGTGTAATTTTTGCCCCTGACAATAACCCACGGTTCAAGTGTGATGCACAAACCCTAACTTTCTTAAAAACATACAATATCAATATAATACATTGTTGACCATGAAATGCAGCAACAAGATTCAATAACTCTCACCTTATTAAGGTTATAGAAGCACTTGAAAAATATTCAGAAAATGGTTCTTCTTCTTGAGTTTTAAGCAACTGCCCTAAAGGTCAGTACAGGATGAACACTAATTTTAGAAAATAATGAAAAACATAGAGCAAAGGCACATCAGGAAAGGCAAACCTTAGGAAAAGCAAATGTTGATACTCATCTTTTCGTGTGAACCAATATATTGGACACATGTACCTCCATGTTTCCTATCAGTTACCAATATTTGCATATCTTCCCTCTGTCTTTGGGGACATCCACAGAACAGTCCCATTTCTGATCCTCCCTTCATCTTAATGATTCTTATTTAATTTATGAAAACTAGTTTCACCAAAATAATATATTTGGCCATGAGACTCTGACCATGCTATGTAACTCAGAGCATTGCATTTACATTATAGTTTCACTGAAATCAAATAGAAACAACCTTGTTGAATCAGTTTGTAAATCATAAGAAACTGGAAAAATAAAAAGAACATTACATTGCCAGCTGCTTAGTAAAGCATAAAAAATGAAACCTATATTAATGGTGAAAAGAGTAAATTTAATATTAAAAGATGAATATTTTAGAGTCTTACTTTTGCAAACTTTTCATTTTTTTTCTGGCAACAATAACAACTGAAATATCTAGATAGATTGGTCTAGAAAGCATTAAATGTATTGTCTGAACTATCCTGCCTCAAATATGTTTTATACTTAGATAAGTGGCAATATTTCAATATATCACTTGAATATAAACTGTGGCACAGGGGCAGAGAATGCTTAACCCTGCTAAGTTGAATATATTACTCTGCTCACTCTGTGTTTTTCATAACCTGCCACTTTTTAAACCAGTGGTATTCTATAAGCATGATAGATTACAGAGAGTATTTCTCATGCCTAAAAATGGCAAACTTATTTTTTCCCTCTTAAACTGCAGTTCTCAGTATTGAATGGATCTGAATTTTTTAGCATAGTTTGTGACTGCTTGGTCTATTATCTTTTAAGGGTATGCTACCTTGCAACATATATATGTATGTTGTATATGCCTAAAAATGGCAAATTTATTTTTTCCCTCTTAAACTGCAGTTCTCAATATTGAATGGTCTTCTGGTCTAACCTGCTCAAGCAGGAGACCCTAAACTTTCTTAAATTGTCCAGTTTCTTTTTAAAAGTAATGAAGTTCTGAAGGCAAGTTGTTCCACTGATTAATTGTTCTCACTGTTTGGAAATTTTTCCTTAGGTCTAGGTTGGTTCTCTTCTTGGTAAGTTTCCATCCATTGCTTCTTACATTGCCTTCTCATGCTTTGGAAAAAACAGATAGATCCTCTATTTAAGAGGAGGAAAAGGAGGAGGAGGAGATGATCCCAGTTGTAATTAAAATATTATTAAAAAAACCTGAAGACAACAATAGTGTCCTTAAAGCAGTTGGTCATATTACTTGTCTTTAAAATCAAATGGGCCAGATAATCTCCATGAGGAGGGAGAAGCATCCCAAGTCCAGAGTCCAGATGTCAACACTGGAAACAGCCAGACATGCCAATTCCTTACTGTTCTCACAAATCAACTGGGCAATAACTTCTCTCCGAGGTGAGAGGAAGGTCCACAACCTCTTTCTATCCCATTGCAAGACATGAATATATTACATATTTGTTGTGTGTGAATCCACTATTATAATTATTATGTAAAAATGTATAGGACTGCAGTACTTTAATAAACAGTCAGGAATTCTTGAATTAAAGGATTGTTTTCCATGCTGAGTTATAATACATTTCCCACATATGGGTTTCCAAATTTATTTCTAACATTGTTGAATCTTGTTGTCGTAGGACAATTCCTTTGGTACAATGTCCAATGATCATTTGATTAATAGGATTTTCAGAGCAAGAAGCTTATTTGGTANTCGTAGGACAATTCCTTTGGTACAATGTCCAATGATCATTTGATTAATAGGATTTTCAGAGCAAGAAGCTTATTTGGTACTTAATTAGAATCTGGGAACTGGCAGTACTATCCATCCCTCTCTATAAAGGAACTTATTGAACCAGGCTGCTTATTTGAGATTTGACTGAAGCTCCCCTTCAATTTAACAGGAGATTATATTCAGAGCTTAATTTATCCTGATGCATTTTGTCAAAGCGAGTATTAATGTATTTTGCTACTGGTGTGGCAGCGCACCAGAGGCAGATCTGTTATGCATGCACTAGAGATATAAGATAATTAATCCATAGTGGTTGGAAGAAACAAGACATATCAATTGAGTTTGGCACTGGGCTATTTCCCAAATATCAGGGTCAGCAATAAATATCAGAAAGCTTGGAGTTGTAGAACAGCCTTGACTGCTAAATGGATTGCATTAAGAGCTTGGCAAGCTAAATTCCTGGTAAGCCACAAAATGGGGTTATTGGAGCTATCTGCTTTGGAAGCCAGCAAATATTTGCATATGAAATAATGTTGCCTGAGATAATACCTTTCCTGTAGTGCTTCATATGGATAGCAGGTCAGCTGCCCTTGATTCTACTCATCATATATATATCATATTATACTCATATAATTTATACCTATAATATATTCATATATTATATTATATATTCATATATAATATATATATACTATATATATTTTCGCGGGGTACTTACAATGTGTACTGTTCAGCTTCCTACGGGTATTATCCCACGTCAGTTGTAGTGCTCTTAAAGTTTGTTAGCAACGTTTCAACAGCATATATAATATATACAACGGAAACACCAAAAAATAATTTTGCAAAAAGATGATTCAGCGGCGTACGAAACCCCCTGAAAAATGATAACCAGCATAATAATACTCCCACGCCAGACATAAGAAATGCCACAGTAGCTAACATGGACAGAAAGAAACGTATGAGGAGTACAAAATTGACAGACCTACTCCCAAGACTCAGCATACAAACCTATAAACACAGACCCAAGCCACGATACTCTAGAAAAAATGGTACCAAGCAAAGAAAAATTATAACCAGCCACATCGCAGCAAAGAAATATCCAACATACGATCATACAATGCAAAGATAAAATCTTCTAGATGACCCCAAATCTGATACCCGGTCCTCGCCAAAAATACACACAAGAAGGCATAACCTTCTCAGACCCATTAGTCAGGCTCATAGGAGCACCATCTACAAAACCCTAGCTACATACTGTAGTCAAAACAACTACCAGCCCATGCTGAAAACGGCCTCAGCCTTCATATGTACAAAACTCATACCACTTCCTAGACATGATCATAAGATCTACACAACTGCGAACAAGAATGTATCTGCCTTGTAAGTTTTCAATGTGGTTTCACTATTCACTCAAGCCAATAAATTAGAAATCACTCGTTAAACTCATCAAAGATGACCGAAACCAAACGCACGTTAAGGAACCATCACTGGAACTATCATGACAACACTGCACTAACTACCAACACAGTATGGTTCATTATCACGTATAAGGACAAGAGCATACAAGCAAATTCGATAGAAGCCCCTCCATGGGATCACCACTGTCACCGTCATATTGCAGAACCGTTCATGGTAAGAATTCGACACTCTCAGAAGCCTGGCTCAAATGCCAACCCACAATACCCAAAACCTTATGCGGTACAGATTACACGATTGACCCATTTGTATGTATTGGTCTCCCATGTTGAAAGAATGACCTAAAACAATTCCCTAACACACTCAAACAACCACACACCCCAAGAAATCGGTCAACCATGGAAACGGAAATAAACTTACACAACTACCATTCTTGAGTACTCTCACTTACAGAAGATGGATCTGGACACAACACAGCATATCACCCACTAGACCAGCATGAGAGCCGAAAAAAACACACACCAACCGGCTCCTCAACCGATGCTCCAATCCAACCACCCAGCCACAGATAAAATTCCGTGGTGAAAAAACACTTAATTACCCAGAACCAAATGCCTGGCAGATAAGCACACACGTAATAAAGACTGAAAACATATGCACCCTGACTTGAGAGTATTGGACAGCCAAATGGCACATCAAAAAAACAAACATCACCAAACCTGATCCACAAAAACACACCACCAAGACATAACAGAGACCTAGAAGACCAACACGACACTACTTGAGAACCAGCTGTCTTGCCCTACATAAAGAGGTACTACAAGATAAAAATCAGTAAGCATACTTACACAGGCATCACATCAAGGACGCTTCAAAACAGACAAAAAAAAATCAGCAGCCATCCTGAGGAACCCCACAAGACAACAATTGACTGGAAAACCAAAAGGCATTATATGAAATTCTCCCTGTACATCATGCCTGGCCACATACATTTGGATCAGACAATAGAAGAATAAGTACCCGCCTAGATGAATACGAATAATGCCAGTAAAAAGCTGGAAACCCACCTGCCATCACTAGTCCAACACATGAAAAACCACAGGTCACAACATCAACTCTCAATGGCACTAAAACCCTAGCCACTATAGAAAACCCCAGCCACAGAAATCATCAGAGAAGCCATAGGAGATTGGAAAAAAAAAGACCTGAAAAGCATGCAATAGAAGAGATATGATTCCAGAGCAGACTGTTCAATCATTTGGAAGCCTGCACTCTCAAATAGAAAGATCTCCACACCCACAAGTCAGGCAAACACCTTGAGGCACAAACAGACTCCCTCTTGATAGCTCCAACTCAAACCCCCATCACGGCAACCCACGGTGAAACCCAGACTCTGCTAAATGAACAAGAGACAGCTTGGCATAATGAAGAAGCAGCTGTTCCTTTCACACGGAGCCAAGCTGCACTGAAGCCTCCCAACACAAGAACAGACGTGTTGCCAGCCAATCAAAGCCACAAAACAGACAGAAGAAACCAGAAACACAATCAATCAAACTCCAAGATCCAATGAACACAGACCCAGCTCATAGCCAATCAGAATGCGACCAGCCTCAAATTTGAAACCAGGAACTGTTGGAGACACACATGCCTCCATATTACAGAAGCCTGATGATGGAGCAGTGACGAATTCTGCTGAAACAGTTGCTACAACTTTAACAGAACTACAAATGCACGTGGGAAATACCCGAAGGAAAGCTAAACGAGGCAACATACAGACCATACATACAACATACATACATACATACATCATATTATATTATATGTATATAGTATATATGTTTGTGTTTTTTTACAGCTACTTTCACTTTGGTATCTTCACATGTGTTGACTCGCTTCAGCCTTCTTCTCAAGAAGCCGGTATAGTAATCCCACGTTCATATGTAGTGCCTGTTTAAAAGTACCGAACGAACCCACCGAATGTAGGGCAACAGTCTTCAGCCAGAATCTCATGTCTGCATCAGCTCTCTGTAGCTAGTAGTTGTATGTGGGCGTCCAGCAGGTCTCACAGCAGTGGTTTGTAACATTTTCCCGAGCCGCTTGCCTTATTAGGTTGATCTTTTTCCTCTTTCCTTATTGGTTGGGAGATATAAGTCTTGGTCTGGTTTTATCGGTGGAACATAATAGCGCTTTTGTTCTCTTGACTTGCGTATATGGCCAACAGATTGACTCTCTTACTTCAGGGGCGATCATGCTGGATTCTCGATCGACTTATAAAGCTAAACGATATCAAAAAAGCACAAAAGTTGTCTGCCTGCTGTTGTGTTAAGACTAGTCAAAGATTCAGCCGGCATGACAGCCTGTTCTGGTCCCTGTCGTTTTGCTTGGGCTTTGCATTGGGCCTTGGCAACACTCTGCTCCCTGCACTGGACGCTTCTCTTTCAGTGCCAGCTCTCGGCTCCGATCGTGATCTCACCGCCCCCCGGCGCGGAAGGACGGCTGATTTCTTATTAGGAAGCGAGGTTTCATCTGGCAGTGGCCTGCGTTTGGGGTGTGTGAGCTCGTGACGTCTGGTGACCAGTCTTGTGGAATCATCTCTTCTTTATTCATTGCTTCAGGTGTTTCTTTTTTCAATCTCTGTGGCTTCCTCTGATGATTTTCTGTGGCTTGGGTTTTCTTTTATAGATGGCTAGGAAGATAACACTTGGTGCCGTTTGAAGTTTTGATGGTTGTGACCTGTGGCTTTCATGTGTTGGACTAGTGAGGAGGTGTGTTCCAGCTTTTTTACTGCATTTTTCTACTGCATTTTATATATATATATATATATGTATGAATGAAAGCCTTTTTTCTTAAATTACTTTTGTATAATTTGGTGCCATAAATTTGATATGTGTAGGAGTTGGAGATCATTATTCATTGTAACCTGCTTCACAAACCTGCTTCACAAAGCAATATTATCCCAAAAAACAAAATGAAAAAAATGTTTGTGATTTATATTACAGCAAATTTGGCTGGGACTCAAATTTCCAGCTCTGTATAACAATAAAAAAAAACCTGACAGAATTGAATGTTTAAAAAAATGATGATAGATAATGCAACCATTTATATTAAATATATTTTAAGAGATTGGAATACTGATTTTAATTTTTCCCGCTACCAGTCATACTTTTGAGAGATTGATTTCAGAGCTTACCCAACAGTGGATGGTAAAGAAGTGAAGGTGACAGAGGGTAAGATGAACAGTGTGCTTGCAAAGTACAGAAGGAAAGCATTGTTAAATTTAGGCTTGAGCATAAAATTATATGTATTTCTATGACAACAAAGATCAGTACAGTTAAAACAATGCAACCTTCCACAGTCTGCAGGAGAATGGAAAGGTAGGTTCCTATACTAACATTTTTGCACTTTTTCATTAAACTTTTATTCAGCAACTCATCTAGATTGACAGCTGATAGTGAAAGCTTTATCTAGAAATTGTTTCATGTAATAATAGAGAGGCTGTGCCCATCTGTCCTTGTTGCTTTTCAGATATAGCAGAAGTTGCTGGATTCAACTTTCATGGAATGTAGAAGAAGCATATTTTTTAATTGAGGATCTTTCTTTTGGCTAACCAATATCTCTGTATATAACTAAAAGTTTTCAGGACCGTTAAAAACTAAATTACATAATCTGAAGAGACACCAGAGTATAGTTGGCTAATTTCTGAAGATTCTGGCTCCTAATTACAATTATCAACATAATTTTTCAACATTCCTGGATCAACAGTGTTCCTCATAATTGAAAACTGTGACAATTTTCCTCCATATGATACTACACAGTGGTTTGCTTCTTCTCATGCTTGTTGCTGAATGAGGATATACTGTATGTGGGGCTGAACATGCCTCAAACTGATGTGTTAAATAATGCTGAAGAAACACTTGTCACCTCAGAAATAAATACCTTAAGTTTTTTCCAATGCAATGTTAAATAGTTTGAATGAACCATGTAGGTTTTAAAATTGTTTATTTTTCTATCAGTCCCAGGAACATGTTTTATTAAATATTCATTGCTGCACCTATTTGCAAGTATGTATTAATGTCCATGGAAATAATATTTATCATCAATTTGTGTTGCAAAGATTGTACTCATTATTCACTGATATGTACTTATGAAGTTATAATCCTTCTGAGCTTGACTAGATAATAATATAGTTGGCAGTGTCCCAATGGAAACAATGGGTGAGAAGAATGGAAGAGCACATATATGGAAGCATAGAGTCTAAGAAATAATTAGAACAAGTTGACACAGAGAGAATGTGCCAGTATCACTACAATATCATGAACAAATTTTAAACTTTGTATTAAGATATAGCATTAACATTGTGCCTACACTATTACCAAGTATTTGTAACGTATCCATTATTTATGAAAAATAGGATGATTTTTTTGGAATTTACTTAAGGCAGAATCTCAACTCTGTCTCAAAATATAATGTACTCAGTGAAGGGAGAGTCTGAAGTCATTTGAGGTGCATTTGAAGATGCCCATCTATACTTTACCATTCCAGCCTGTTCTGGTGCTCATGAATCCTCCACTAGATCAACTGAAGTTTTATCCTAGTGCCTAGGAGCTGTTGGAATATGTATGGGAAAAATCAGATTGAAGTTGAACCCAAGCAAGTTACAGCTGCAATGTTCTTTGTCAGCAATCATGTTATTTCTCAAAGAGGTGGCATGTGAATAGATCTGTGACTTTGGAATCATCCTGGCCATATGGCAAGTGCTCAATGGTCAAGAACAGACAATGATCAAGAGATCTTCTGCTCAATTTTAGCTGATATACCAGTTATGATTCTGCCTGGAGGAAGAGGGCTTTGCAACAGTTAACTAATGCTGTCAGCACCTTGGTAAAGTTATCATAATGCACTCCGAATGGGACAATTATTTGAAGCCACCTAAAACTCTAATTGATACAAAATGCAGTAGTGTCTCTATGTTAAGCCCATGTCACACTACCCAACGGATGCAAAAAGGACACAGTGGACGAGCAAAATGTTCCATCCGTTGTTATCCGCTCTCAAAAGGGGCAAATAGGGCAAAAATGCTATAAAACAGAGCGGATAACACGGACGCGGGGAGGACTCAGGCGGATTGCAAAGCGGATGCAGGAACAGAAGCCCGCAGATGGAAGCGGGATGGTAGCGGATTGGCACATCCACAGGGGCTTCCGGGGGCCTCAGGAAAGCAGACGCAAAACGGATACAGCAGATGCCAGAACGGACGCCGACGGTGAATGGATGCATAGCGGAAGGCCTAGTGGACCTGGCATTAATTGCCATTGCGGGGAGCGGATTGGCATGCGGGTCAGCCCCACGGCATATAATGGAAGCGGATTGCTCAGGAAGCATGCTCGCTTCATCAGAGGAAAGACCTGCTGGTTCGCCGTGGACGCGATGCTGGCGCGCGTCCGCGCTCGCATGTCTGCCTGTCAGCTGTGCTATCCACCCCTTGGCGGCCACCCTCCCTAGCCAGCCTTGCTGCCAGCCCTGCCTGCCAAACCTTCGCCAGCCTGCCTGCAAGCCTTGTCTATGTCTGCCTGCCAGCCTTGGTGCCTGCCTGCCTTGCCAGGCTCTGTCTCTCAATGCCGTTCCTGCCAGCCTTGCTGTCGTTGCCTGTCGCCATGCCTTCCTCGCCACGCCTGGTGCCCCAAGCCTCCCTGCAGCATCCTGCCAGCCTCCCCTGCCCAGCCAGCAACCCCACCAACCATGCGGAAGCACCAGTCAAGCCTCAGCCATCTGCTGCCAGGCAAAGAGGCGACAGGCTACGCTCCACTCCCCCTGGCTCACTCTGGTTCTCCACTGGGGCTTCTGCAGGCACCCGGTGACTCGCTCTTCTGGGGCTGGCGCTTTCTCTGCTTCTGCTTCTGGAGGAGCTGATGAAAAAGCATCCAGCCAACCACCAACCTCCACAGCACCTGCACCCTTCACACCCGAGACTGAGCCGACCAAGAAGGCCAGAAGACTTCATTTTTGAATATTAAGCTTGTTGTTAAAAAGTCATTTATGAAATTCACACACTTGCTCAATACTTTTTTTAAAAAGTCTTGCTGAAAGTTTAGAAATTGGTTTAAGCCTTTGCATGCTTGTGGATGGGAAGAGGATAGCTTTGGATGGGTTAGATACTTGTGGGATGGGTAATAGCTGTCGATGGGTAAGGATAGCAGTGCGATAGATAAAACTCCAGGCAAGCAATAGTGGACTGTATGGTCCACCCTCGCCAGGTGCCACAACGGCCCTTTATTATCATAATAATGTAATATTATCCAACACATTCAACATAAAACAACTCTTTATTAAACGCCCGTTCATTGTAGCCAACCAACACATACAGGCCCAATCTCATCCGTGCTGCATGAGACAGGCTGACAGGCAAGCAATCCATTAGCATCTATCATCCTGTCTCTTGCCACTACCCACTGTCCAGCTGCGGAGATTAGCACGATATAGTCCAGCAGGTTGCGCTGACTCTCTCGCTTCATCGCTGCACAGCTCTTGTTGCGGGCCTTGCACATCCTCATGTCTATCAGGTTTTCGCCCTGCCATTCATTCCCAGGATCCATGTCCCCATATGCCATTGTAGAGGTCCACGAGCCTGTTCTGCAACAATGGGTAGCGGGGTGCGGCAGAGATTTGGGCAGATAAGCAGCAAGCTTCCATGATCCTTCCTCACGGTCTCTGGCAATGCACCTTGGAGAAAAGTACTGGAACCTGTATAGCCAGAGCATGCCAAAGGCGTTTTCACCACCCACGCCTTGCCCTGAACAGCCTGTAGTGAAGATCCTCTTTCATGGGTGAGGAGTCTGGAACTGTTAGGGCTTCCATTGAGGTAGGTTGTGAGAGAGAAGGCGTCAATCCCCCACGATGAAGTAGGGCACATCTTGTGTGGTCGTTTGGGCAGGGTTTCTGGAGTGGGAAAGCCACAATGAGGTTGCACTTCCACTCCTCCTTGAGGTGACTGGCGTTGTATACTGGGCATCTGAAGATGAGCCGTTGCCTGAAGCATCGATTGTACATGAACTTGTAGTAGCATCGACCATGAGGCGAAGAGGATGATGCTGAAGGAGCCCTTGGCAGTTGAAATAAGTGGAGCCTAGTTGGTTGGAGCTTTGGCAGGCCACGTGCTTCCCATCTATGCTCCAACGGTGTGTGGGTAAGTTCCACTTCTGATACCACTGCCTCTGCAACTTTCTTCCAGCCTTCTTTCAGTGGAGGGGTATGGAGGAGCTCCTCCTATGTATTCCTTCGATGATGGCCTGCACCATCTTCTCTGACCACTTTGCTGATGGTGTGTGTTGGCCACCCTCCACCGATACTGCATGATCCTGTAGGTGGTCCCTGAGGCCAGGTGGCACAGAAGTTAGTTGCCACCTTGAGCCCGGTTCCAGGTTGGGCGGGAAGCTGGTGTTGCCTTGCGTCAACCTGGGTGTCAGGCGCTGCACAAGCTTCACAACATGCTGGAGGCATCCTCATGAAGTTCTGGAACGCCCGAGTGTCTTCATGTTCCTGAGCTCCACCATCAGTTGTTGTACAGTCCGTTCCTTCCTGCTCTTCCTGGCGAAACCATCTTCAGATACCAGGATTCTTTTTTTGCGGTGGCTCCTTTTTCTTTCTCGTAGTAGATCACAGAGCCTGCAGATGGCTTCGCACTGTTGCAGAAACGATGGTGGCTGCCGAAAGGACTTGTTTACAATCCACGGTGGACATGACTGGATGCTGTGGAAGAGAAGAGGCAGAATGCAAGGTCTGCAAGCGGTCTGCACCGCTGCAGGGCGAGTTGCTCCCCCTTTTATAGGCAGTATTACGTGTCCGCTTTGCATTCCCTCAGGCACTCTAGGCATCCCTATGCATCCTGTAGACATCCTTAATACCGAGATAGGCTCCCTCTACGAACATTTTTTTTTCCGTTTTAAATGCTTTGTTTCCGTTCTTGCATCCACTAGCATCCATTTCTGGCATCTGGTTTCTGCATCCGTTCCGCTTCCTCCCTGCGTCCGGGCGCGATGAGTGTTCCACGGATGCGTAGCGGGGACACCTAGCGATAATAGCCGGAATGCGTAACAGATGTTAACGGAATGCGTGCGGATGCAGAACGGACGAACTGGGATTACATTTATCCACGCAAAAGTTTTGGGCAGCCCAAAACTTTTGGAGCGGATGGAAACGTCAATAAAACGGATGCTGGAACGGATAGAAGGAGCAAAACGGAGGCAGTGGAGTACATCGCGTTTATGGCAAGGTTTTTTGTCCGTTTTACATCCTCTTTGCATCCGTTGGTTCAGTGTGACATGGGCTTAAAGTGGCTTTAGATGCATGACCACATCATGCCTGCGCTATGGGTCCTATGGTTTCCAGTAGGTTTCCAGATGCAATTGAAATTGCTGATTTTAACCTATAACTATGTTCTTGAAGTAGTACCTAATTATCATGAAGTTGGAAAATGGGAAGTTGAGGCCAGGATGATGTATTTTTCAGTAGTAGCCCCTAAAATATGGAACAGCCTTTCCTAAAAGCTAACTAACCCCAGTGTTATTGTATAGAACACTTCCATAGGTCTGTATAAATGTGATTTATGGAAGGAACACCCAAGACTGAGGTAGATACATACCACCCATAAGGTTAGAAGGGATTTTTAAAAATATTTAATTTAATATTGCTCTTAGTTGTTTTAATTTTAGTGATTGCATTATTGTATTGTGGATATTGTATGATTATGTAGACCACCAACAGTAACTTGACTGTGGCCATTTAGTCACGAAATAAATGAATAAGCTCCTGTCTCCCTGTTGGGAGCAATGGATTTTTACATAAATATTCAGATACTCATTTAAAAATAATATGCAACTTATCTGAATAGCAAACTTTGCTAATCATTTCCCAAGCAAAGCTATATTTATAGTAACAAGTTTTAAATGATTCTTCATTAGGCTCTACAGTATGACGATCAAACTCTGGAGCAAAACCAAAGCTTGTTGCTCTATTTAAATAATAATCTCCATCTAATCCAAGACAAGATTTTCAATTGCACTGTTGTTTGTTTGAATAACCAACTGCTTGAGTATTAAGAGGAAATTCTCAAAGCTCATTACCTTTGATAGATTTGATAGTGATAACAATAGCATTTAGACTTACAGTACTGTATATACTGCTTCATAGTGCTGTTTAGCACTCTCTAGGCCAGTGTTAGTGAACTTTTTCAGTACCAAGTGACGAAATGGGAGTGTGTACACACATGCTGAAAATTGGAAGAGCAGCCACCCAGCAGGCATGTTTCAGGTGGCTGCTGTTCCATCTTCCAGCATTCACATGCGCACCAGCCACCTGGTCTTCCAGTTCCTGGCGTTCAGCACACACAAAGACTATCTGGGCAGTGCACATGCATGTGCCGGAAAGTGGGCATGGGCATGCTGAGAAGATGATCTTCTCATTTCTGGCGCATGCATGCACAGTGGCCAGATGGTGTTTGCGTGCGCATGAATGCCAGAAACTAAAAGATGAGATGGCCAGTTCACGTGTGCGCTGGAAACCGGAATATCATGTTCCTAGTGCTTGCATGAGCACTGGGCAGCTGCTTTTCCACTTTCTGGTGCTCCAGTGCATGTGAAAACCAGCTGGCCAGCGCACCAGAACCCAGAACACAATGGGCACACGTGGCATAGGTTAACCATCATGACTTTAGGCCATTTACAGAGTCAGCACATTGCCTTTCTAAATCTGGGTCCTCGTTTTATTGACCTCAGAAGGATGGAAGGCGAGTCAACCTTGAGCTAGTCAAGATTAAACTCCTGGGTGTGGGTAGTTAACCTGAAATACTGCATTCTAATCTCTGTGTTACCATGGCTCCTATCAATCAATAACAATCAAAGTTTATTTATGGACTAAGGCCAAACACTGGGTATGATGGGTGTTACTGCTTTAAGCCACAGACAAGATGGGTTACATTTTGTTACAGATCATTCAGGGGGATTTTCCCTGGAGCAGGAGAAATACGTTCAGAACATGTCTTTTGCTACAAATTCTTGAAAACCAAAGCTTCCTATCCTGAGCTTAGTGGCCAGAGGCTGAATTAAGACTGTCTTTTAGGGAGGACACGCTTCCTAAAAAATGACTACAACCTGTGCTCTTGCTGTCCTGGCTTTTTAAGCCATCCCACCAGAGTTTTCTACAAAAGTTATGATGCGACAGCTGAGTATGGTGGTATTGGTTTGTGTGAAAGAGGGAAGGAGATGTTTCTGTGTAGAAATAATGCAATCGAAAGCAACTAGAAAGATATAATTTTCTCCAGTAGCAGGACTCACAAATGAATAGTGGTTGGAAGAGCAATAGCGGGAAGGGTAGTAGCAGTGGTGTAGAGTGGGTAGTCCTCAACGGAGGACCACAATGGAGCCCAAAATTTCTGTTGCTAGCCAAGATAAATTTTAAGAGTTGTGCCCCATTTTATGAATTTTTTTGCCACAGTTGATAAGCAAATTTCTGTAGTTAAATGCATCATGAAATTGTTAAACAAATTCCATCCATTCATTTGCTTGTTAGAAGCCAGCTGGGAAGGTTACCAATAGTGATCATATGAACCCAGGATAGTGCAATTGCTATAAATACATGCCACTTGCCAAGTACCTGAATTTTGATCACGTGACCATGGGGCTGCAGCAAGAGTCGTAAGAGTGAAAAACTTATTATAAGTCCCTTTTTCAGTGCTGTTGTAACTTCAGTCACTGAATTTCCAAACCTGGCAATTTTAACACTTGTGGACTAAGTCCACAAGTCTTAAAGTTGCCATGTTTGGGGGACCCCTGCATTAAATGAATGCTTATAAATCAAGGGCTTTCTGTGTTGAGCAATGAGAACTAATGTGTGTGTTGCCTAGGGAGATGTATTGTTGTATTGGAATTTGGCTCTCTTGTGCTTTGGACCCCACTAACTTAAGCCCGTCACACAGCACCAACGGATGGAAAGAGGATGTAAAACGGAGAGAAACACTTGCCATCCGTTGGTTAATGCGATGCTTCCGTTCTGTACTCACTGCCTCCGTTTTTCATCCTCTCTATCCATCCAGCATCTGTCTCTTGACATTTCATCCGCTCAAAAAGTTTTTGAGCTGCACAAAACTTTTTGAGCGGAAAATGTCTCCAACGCGACCGTTCTGCATCCGTAATGCATACGGGGAACATCCGTTCTACATCCGTCGTCATCTGTTACGCATCCGCTATATCCGCTAGGCATCTGTCCTGCGCATCTGCGCAAACTCGCATCCACTTCAGCGGAAAACGGACATAGGGAGGAAGCGAAATGATGCAGAACGGACACAAAGCGTTAGTAGCACGGACGGAGAAAAGGATGAAAGCGGATGCAGCTCACATAGAAAGCATTAAACGGAAAAAACGTTCGCAGAGGGACGTATCTCGGATATTTAGGATGTCTGCAGGATGTCTAGAGGATGCAAAAGGACACCGAGCGGAAAACCTATATTTCCTATAAAAAGGGGAGGAACTCCACCTGGATCTCACTTTCAGTCCAGCAGCCCTGCGGTGCAGACCTCTTCAGCCTTCATCTGGCTCTTGCTCTTCCACAGCATCCAGTCATCTCCACATGGATCATCACACACTCCTTTTGGTAGCCACCAACATCTACAACAGTGCGAAGCCATCTACAGGCTCTTTCACCTGTTCTACACGAAGAAAAGGAGGCAGCCAAGAAGTGTCTGGGTCCGAAGATGGAATCGCCAGAAGACCAGAGTATGGACTGTATAACAAGCTGATAGTGGAGCTGAGAACGAAGACCCTCGTGCATTCCAGAACTTCATGAGGATGCCTCCAGCCATGTTTGACGAAGTTGTGGAGCGGCTGAGACCCAGGTTGACCAAGCAGAGCACCAACTTCTGGCCCAGCCTGGACCCTGGACTGAAGGTGGCATTGACTCTGCGCCACCTGGCCTCCGGACCACGTACAGGAGCATTGCAGTACGGCTGGGAGGGTGCCACACAACACCATCAGCATGTGGTCAGAGAAGAGAGGATCTTCAACTACAGGTGTCCAGGCAAGGCGGGTGATGGAGAACGCCTTTGGCATCCTGGCCAACAGGTTCCAGGGTACTCTCACCACCATGCAGCATCGCCCACAGACTGTGAGGAGGATCGTGGAAAGCCTTTGCTGCATCCTGCACAATCTCATGCGCACCCGCTACCCAGTGTTGCAGAACAGGCTTGTGGACCATCAACAAGGGAATGGGGACATGGAGCCTGGTGAATGGAGGCAAGGGGTGACACCTGATAGATACTGTGGATGTGCAAGGCCCCAACAGAGCTTCATGTGAAGGGAAGAAGCAGCGCAACCTCCTGAAACACTGGTGCAACTCCCAGCTGGAGCAGTGGAGTGGCTAATGGATGCTTCCTTTGAGCCTGTCTGATAACACTGATGAAATTGTGCCATGTATGTTGAGTGGTCCTACAATAACAGGGCATTTAATAAAGAGTTGTGATTATGTTGAAATGTGTGGATCAATGATTACATTGTTATTGATAATGAAGGGCCAAAGGTGTGGCAAATGGGAGGGTGGACCATTAGCAGTCCCACTATGCTTGCACTGAGGGTTACTTATCTATCCCACAGCTATACCCATCCCATAGCTATTACCCATCCCATAGCTATTACCCATCCCATAGTATTACCATATAATTACCCATCCCATAGCTATTACCATCCACAGGTATCCTAACCCATCCCACAGCTATTACCATCCCAAAGGTATCCCTGCCCATCCCACAGCTATTACCCATCCCAAAGGTATCCCTGCCCATCCCACAGCTACTTAACCCATCCCATGCAAAGGCTTAAACCATTTCTAAAAGCTTCCACCAAGACTTTATTGACTAAAATAAATGAAGCAATAAATGAAGCAATATTAATAACAAGCTGTAAAAGAAAAATGACCCCCAAGTTGTCCAAGCAAAGATATAGTCAAACAGGTCTCTGGCACTGTTCTTTGGTCACTCTGAGGCGTGCCCAGTCTCAGGGGTGAAGGGTCCAGGGCTGTGGAGGTGGCTGCTGCTGGGCGAGTGGTGGTCTGAGGCATCATTGGGGTGCCTGCGTCTCGAGAGGACAACAGGGACGGTGTGTGGAGGAAGCTCTCAGAGAGCTGGCTCAGTCCTGTGAGGTTGAGAGCCCCTTCCTCCAGACATGGGGTGTCAGCCCCAATACCGATGACAGATGTTCTGAGGCCGGGCTTGGCTGTGGGTGGAGGAAGGAGTAGTGTAGGGGGGATGTCTGGTTTGCAGCTGAGCGAGGTGAGGCGTGGTGGGCATCTGTGGCGTTGGTGGCATCTGTGGCGTGGATGGCATCGGTGGCGTGGGTGGCATCGTGGCATCAGTGGCACCAGTGGCGGCCGATGTACCTGTGCCTAGACTGGAAGGCTGCCTGTGCTGCTGGAGCTCCTGGATCCATAGCCTTGGTAGGTGAAGGCCTGTGGAAAGTCTTGAAAGGGCAGTGACATCACTGGGTGGAGGAGCAGGCCTGGACTGGGTGGGAGCAGGTTTCAGCTGGGGTTGGAGGGTTGTGGTAAGATAAGATCCGGTGATCCTGTCCTTTATCACCTGAGTCGATTTCGACATGTCCATGAGGTTCTGGTTGACGTAGGTGAGGAAGGCTTGCCTGCGGTGGAGGATGGGACGTCGGTGTGTACCAGCTGAGAGAGAATCTACGCTGCTTCTGATGGTGTCCCTGATCTCCAGCAGAGACAGTGTGTGGCTCTGCCCTCCGTCTGCCTCTCTGCCTTTCTGTGGAGGTGGAGTTGGGGCTGGATGTGGGTTGGCTGTGGTGGAAGTGCCCTCTCCTTGCTCCCACTGCGTCAGGGCGTCCTCCACGATGCTCCACCACAGGTAGTGCAGCTGTCTGGGGGTTCTCCATCGTGGGACGCTCCACAGATACCTGCCTGGAACAGAGCTGACTCTTTGCCAGAAGAGGACTGGCTCTCTGCGGGCTTGCCTGAGAGAGAGGGTTGTGAGAGGGGCTGGTCCTCGGGGCAGATCTCCACCTCCAAGAAGCTGCATTTGGCCATCACATAGGTCTCTCGGGCCGTCAGCTTGACCGTGGCCTGGCCAGATTTCTTGAGTGCAGCTTCCTGTACCAGTGTGCATGTACTCCACCAGCTGAGAAGCACCTCCGAAGTGTAGCCCAAGCTCTCCGCCTTCTCTCTCCAAGCAGCCTGCTTCCGTCTTGGTGTCTTGATAGAGCCTGTGTCCCTTCGCCAAAGATACTCGTTCTCCTCAGCCCATCCAAGTACCTCATCCTTCATGGTTCCTCTTCGATGGAGTACTGCCTCCTCCTCCCATTCTCGTTCACACGTATGCCTCTTCTCCCTCTGGCAGGGCCATCTGGGCCCTCATCAGAGGGGCTTCGAAGTTGTAGGGCTGCTCCTCCACACCACACACAGCAGGCAGCAGCAGCAGCAGCAGCAACAACAGTAGCAGCAAAGCAGCACCAGCAGCACCAGCCAGCACCAGGATCAGCAGCAGCAGAGTAAGCACAGCAGCGCCAGCAGCACCAGCAGGACCAGGAGCACAGCCCAGGACCGAGCGAGCAGCGCCAGCAGAGTAAGCCCCAGCAAGAAGCACCAGCACCAGGAGCAGCGCCAGCCAAGTAAGCCCCAGCAGAAGCCCAGCACCAGGAGCAGCACCAGCAGAGTTAGCCACCAGCAGAAGCACCAGCACCAGGAGCAGCACCAGCAGAAGTAAGCACCAGCAAGAAGCACCAGCACCAGCAGAGTAAGCACACAGCAGAAGCACCAAGTACCAGGAGCAGCCGCCAGCAGAAGCTCCAGCACCAGAAGAAGTCAGCCCAAGAAGCAGAAGCCCCAGCAGAAGCAGAGTCAGGGCCAGGGGGTGGGATGGTGGCCCTGTCCCTCTTGCCAGGGCTGGCAGCAGATGGCAGAGGCTTTCTTTTCTTCCCATGGTTGTCGGCTGGCTGGCTGGATGGCTGGCTGGAGCTGTGTCTGGCATCAGGTCTTCCTCTGAATGGTGACCTGCTTGCGAGCTGCTTCCCTTTATATCCGCCAGGGCTGACGCATGCATCCTCCCCGCATGCGCAGTGAACGCTCTGCATTCCGCTCTGCATCCGCTAGGCATCCACTAGGCTCCGCTCTGCATCCGCTCTTTCCGTTGATGCGTCTGCTTCGCTGTGATCCCCCGGAAACCCTGCGGATGTACCATCTGCTCCCCATCCGCCTTCCATCCGCTAGGCTTCCGTGGAGCATCCGCTTTTTCATCCCGGCTACGTCCTCCCCCGTCCGTTCCTTTCCGTTGTTGTCCGCTCTGCTTATGCCAAATTTGGCGTCACTTTGAGAGCAGATAACAACGGATGGAACATTTTCTTGTCCGCTGTGTCCTTTTTACAAACGTTTTGCATCCGTCAGCCAATGGGTATACTTAAAAGAACCATATATATATTCAAAGATTTTTCTAGAAGTTTTCTCCAGATTTGCCTGACTTCTGAGCTTAAGTGGATAACAACAACCAAGAGGGGTTCCCCCCCCCATCATTTAATAACCAGGCCCCATTTGGTCACAAGGGATTGCCTTCATGCCATGATGGTAGGTAACCTGGTAGTTTTAGCAACACTAAGAGTAAAGCTTTGGGAGCAGAAGGTCCTGCCTCCTTTGCTATGAGATCAAAGGGAAATTATGAAATTAAGGCTAATCTATAATGGGATAAAAGCAAGAGGGGCTTTGGAGGGAAGTCAAGTCATGTAGCAGAACAAACTCCAAAGCAAACACTTCCTGCTTTATTGCCAAGGGAACTATACAGACTTTCCGGCAACATTTAGATGAGTTTATTTGCCAGATAATCAGAACTCCCTGCCTGGAAGAAACTCCTTTAGTTACTGTGAGAAAGCACTGAATTTTCATAATAGAATTGGTGGTAACAGTATAACCAGATCAAAAGCGCAAGGAAGCTTAGACAGTGGTGGTGTCAGGTTTTAAAGAGTTCCTCATTGTACAATAACTCATAGAACTGGAACTAGAAAAAGGGGAAGCATATACTCAGGAAAATTTGTGTACTCTATTCTATCTTCCAAAACAAGTAACATGTATTTCCAAAAGCCCTGGATTCAACTGATCCCTATTAATAACATACTAACTGATTTGATTTATGCTTTGTTCAAAGTATGTTTTTAAACCAGAGATGTTTAATAGAGATAGGAATAAATTGCACATATTTGTTAAGAGATATTCCTTTGGAACTCATATAATGCTAATAGCAATTATAAAAGCTTGTGGTATTTTGCTTACTGTATAGCAAATCCTATCCACCAGAGCATAAGAATGACCCCCATCCATCCTCATGTTTATCTTTCAATATAAAATTATAACCACTTCCTATTTAATTATAACCACGTGTTGATAAATTCCCAAATATTTTAAGTTCATTGGGTGAATAAAGTACCTGACTTTGTTCATCCAAGCAGTACACATTATTAAAATGAAAAATATCATATTAAGGTGTGTTTTTCACTTCTCCAGTGCTTGCAAAAACAATTTAACCTTTATCCTGAAGCAACCACAGCTACGTTAGTCTTCGAAAGATGAAATCGTGCTTAGTAGTGAATTCAACATCAACCTGACCTTTAGAATACATCAGTGTTTCTTGGGAAAATATTTTGGGCAGAATGCCTTCCACAGTAAACAATATAGCTGCTCCAACCCATTGTTGCTTCATACTGTGCTACAGCTTATCAAAATAAGGGGTTAGAAATCAGCAGGGACCAGAGTTCTTCTGACAAAACACCACAGGATATGAAGAACAATGTAAATTCTCCAGTCCTGGCAGATATTTTTCTATATTACTGTTCCAGGCATAACAACTACGGTGAATCATTTCCAACCACCTACAGAACCAAATGATTTCAGATTCTGAAGGGATCATATTTATTTCATTGCTAGCTAGCAATTTACCAACCAAAAGATCATTATATTTATATGTATATGAAATGCTCACAATAATTACACATCTGAGTTCCCTCAGAAGATTTTATTTGTCTGTGTGTGTGTGTGTATGTGTATGTGTATGTGTATATGTATATGATTTGTATATATATATATATGTATGGTATTCAGCTTTGTTCGGGTATTTTCCCACGTCATTATAGTTGTGCTTTTAAAGTTTTTTCTTCATCCTGATTGGCTGGGAGTCTTGATCTGTGTTTATTGGTCTTGGAGTTTGCTGTGTTCTGCTTGATTGGTGTTTCTAATATCTTCATCTGTTTTGTAGATTTTTTTGTCTTTATTGGCTGGCAACATTGTGTTTCCTGTATTGGAGGCTTTTAGTGCAGCTTGACTCTGAGTAAACGGATGGCTATCATTTATTAGGAAGCTAGGTTTCATCTAGTTGGGGTGTGTTTGAGCTGGAGGTATCGGGGAGATCTGTTTGTGCCCAGGTGTTTGCCTGGCTTGTGGTATGGAGATTTTTTTGTTTGAGAGTGCAGGCTTCCAGATAATT
>BHFT01044675.1:7127-33642 GCA_004320025.1 Laticauda laticaudata
GGGGGGGGGGGGGGGAATGGCAGTGTTTTCCATTATTAAAATTAATTTCTTTAACAATGCTATTATCATTACAGCAAAGAATTAAAGGGATTTTATTTTATCTCATCTTTGTTAAACTTTCTGGGATATTGAGAGGAGTGCATATTACACGTAAATGTAATAACTAAAAAATGAGCAGAATAATAGAGATTGAAGGGACCTTGGAGATCTTCTAATCTGTCATATTGAACCCCTGGAGAAAAGGCAATAAAATCACATCAATCAATCAGCGTCTGTGCATGTGTGTTAATCATAGTTATTACAAGTCCATTAAGAAGGTAGAAAAATCATTAACTTCATTAAGGGCTGTGTACAACCTCTTGCAACTGGCTTTATTAACAACAAGTTAACAAATAACAGATAATCAGAGTAGGAAGGGATCTTGTAGGTCATCTTGTCCAACCCTCTGCCCAAGCAAGAGACCCTACACCATTTCTGACATATTGGAGTCCAATCTCTTCTTGAAAATTTCAAGTGATGGCGCTCCCACAACTTCTGAGGGCAAGCTGTTCCATTGGTTGATTGTTCTCATTGTCAGAAAGTTTCTCCTTGTTTCCAGGTTAAATCTCTCCTTGTTCAGTTTCCATCCATTATTCCTTGTCTGGCTTTCGGGTGCTTTAGAAAATAGCTTGACCCCTTTCCTCTCTTTGGCAACCCCTAAAATATTGGAGCACTACTATCATGTCTCCCCTGGTCCTTCTCTTCACTAGATTAGCCATGCCCAGTTCCTGTAACCGTTCTTTATATGTTTTAGACTCCAGTCCCCGAACCATCCTGGTTGCTCTTCTCTGCACTTTTTATGGAGTCTCAACATCTTTTTTAAAGTTCCCCCCTCTTCCTCTTCTATTCAAATGTGCCTATGGCTTATGAGACCAAGGCTTGTAGTTTTCCTATACTTTGCCTCTGTTGGTCATGCTAGGGCTGCATTCACAAGGAATTGGTGGGACAAAGTCAGACAATGATATTGGATTCTATTGATTCCATGAAGAATCGTTTTTGATCGTGGTGCAATGAATCCATTACATTTATCCTTAAAAGTAAATAGAGATTTAAAAGTAAATAGAGATTTGATTAATTTCCAGTCATAATTTCATCATAATTCTATCATGTTGCATTAACATATTAGTGGTCTAATGGTTAGGAAATCAGGCTGGAAAACTGAAAACTGTGACTTTTAGTCCTGCCTTTAGCATGAAAGCCAGCTGAGTGACTTTAGGCCAATCATTTTCTCTCACCCAAGCCACCTCATAGAACTATTGTTGTGGGAAATCTAGGAGAAGGAAGGCATGTTTGCTGCCTTGACTTATTTATTTATTTATTATTTATTTATTATAATATTTATTCGTTATTTATCTCACCACTGGGTGAGATCATCCATCACCATGGACTGAGGTATCACCAATATGCTGATGATACTCAGCTGTATGTCTTGGCCCGTAGTGAGTTAAGTGTTGCTGTGTCCTCCCTCTCACAGTGCCTAGAAGCTGTTAGGGGCTGGATGTGGAGCAATGGGTTGAAACTAAACCCTTGAAAGACCGAGAATTACCACCTTTGGTCTTGGATGGTGTGGCACTACCCCAAACAGATCCTGTGCATAATCTAGGGGTTTTCCTGGACTGACGACTCTTGCTCATGCTCTTGTTGTGCACCAGTTATGCCCTTTCCTAGACCAGCGGTCCCTACTCATGCCCTGGTCACTTCCCATCTTGATTATTGCAACATGCTCTACATGGAGCTACCCTTGAAGACCACCTGGAAGCTCCAATTGGTGTAAAATGCAGTGGCCTGCATGGTTTTGTGCAGACCCCAGTGTGCACATGTGTCACCTCTCCTGCAGGAGCTGAATTGGTTGCCAATTTGCTTCTTGGTGCAATTCAAGGTGCTGGTTGTCACTTTTAAAGCCCTTCATGGCTTGGGACCAGGTTATCTGAGGGAACGTCTCTTGCCGGTCATGTCTACCCAATCCATTAGAGCAGAGAGGCAGGAAATGTTGCAGGTTCCATCCCTGAGGGAGATACACCTGGTGGGACCCAGAAGAAGGGCCTTCTCATTGGTGATTCCCTCTCTCTGGAATATCATTCCCCAGAGATTAGAATGGCCCCCACTCTAGCACTCTTCCGGAAGGCATTCCAGAGTGGGATGGAGCCCATCAAATAGCTAGTATGATTTGCTGTCATTGGGGCAGGGGGTGGGCAGTGGTGGGATTCAATTTTTTTTACTACCAGTTCTGTGGGCATGGCTTGGTGTGTGTGGCAGGGGAAGGATACTGTAAAATCTCCAGTCAGAGATGGGGTTTGCTGGTTCTCTGAACTACTCAAAATTTCCACTACCAGTTCTCCAGAACTGGTCAGAACCTGTTGAATACCACCTCAGGGGATGGGAGTTGGGGGGGTGACTTTTTATTTTTATTATTTACTCCAGATTTTGTTCTATTGTACTTTATTAATTTATTTGATTCTTTTTGTTAGTTTTTATTGTTTTTTATTTTTATTTTTTTGTTTTAAATATGGTTTTACATTGTGTAAGCCATCTCGAGTCGCCATAGGCGAGTAGGTGGCAACATAAAACAAATAAATAAAAAAATAAAATAAAATTTTATGAAGAATAATAAAGACATGGTAGAAATAAACAAACCTATCCATCTATCAATCAATAAATCAATCAATCTACAATGAGCAAACTGTTTGGGGATTCTGCAGGCCCCTCCTGAAGTTTTTGGGTCTTTGCTTTTGGTTGTGCCATTCCCAATAAAGGAGAAATGGAGATAATAAATTGCATAAGAGGCCATCCTAGAATGATCAACTCTAAAGCAAAACAAAAACAAAAATCCACCCAACATATTCAACTAGTATAAAGTGGGAGATACAGGATGACAGCATCTAGCATGCTTTGGCTGATTTCAAAAAAACTAAGCAGGGTTGAATATGTCCAATCCTTGAACAGGAGACCACAAGGGAAAACCAGTGCTACAGATTAAATTGAGCATGTGAAGAAACATCCCAGAAGAAAACAATGGCAAACCACTTTCATATAGGTGTCATAAAATAACCAGACATTCAGCTCAACTTGAAGGAGGTTTAATTTATTTTTCTTAAGAGCCATGACTGTGGGGATTTGATCTCTACTATATTTTAAGATTCAACTTGCCACATGGCTGAATAATTGAGTCAGAAAGAGACAACCTTATAAACAACCAAAGCATTTTAAATTTGGAGCATGCTAGGATCAGGGGACACCTGTCACCTGTCAACTACCAACTGAAAGAAATGGCAGAAACTTTTACATTCGTTTATGAAGTAGACATTTTCCTAGCACTGTGGTTCCAATTCAATTGCCTGCCGTTAGAATACATAAAAAGAAAAGGAAAAGTCCAAAAACAGATTTTAGCATTATTTTATTTGGTCCTTTTGGTCAATCACAGAAACAACAAACCAACATCTATACAAGATGCTGCTTTGCACCAATGCACCCCATTGACAGAATGGGAAAAATGGGAAAGCAGAAAAAGCCCATTTTGCACAGGCAGCACATGAAACATTTTATTGTTGTTGCTCTAAAATAGGGTAACAATACTGGTACTGAAAACACTGTTCAAACTAATGTCATTATAAAGTCATTTCAAGGAGATGTGTTATCAATATGAAATCAGAGGAAAGTGTTCTGTAAAAATAAGCACTGCACACCTAACAAGACAAAGGAAAAATAAACCATTTCACTGGCTTCAGGAAAATAAAGGTTGGCCAATTCCACACAATGTGGGATGAATTATACAATGCCATTTAGTGTCCTTCTGTTTTGCCAGTCTTTATTCATTTTATCGGCATTGTAATATTTTTGAAGAGCCAAGGGCTGTGATATAATAAAACTGTCCCCTGAGTAGATTTAGTGTCTCAATGATTGGTGGAAAGCCATCTTCAATAAAAGACAATGTTTAAGAAACCCAATCTTCCTTCTCTGGAAAATGTAATCTAAGACATAGACAGTATAGAAATGGATGACACACTCTGACCTATGGTTCACGTTGACAGTCCTGCTACAAAATAATTGGAACTGTTCAGGTATTATGTGAGCCAGATAATGTTTGCATTCAGTCTAACAACCTTAATTTGCACATATGAGAAAACCTCATGTTCTGCCATGCAAATTAATACCAGTGAAAACTTAGCTTTTACACTTTATGATACATGGGAGAGCAGAAATTTTAGAAAACCCAGTAATTTATCACATTTCTTGCAGATGCAGGCTTAAAATATCACTGAAGCTTTTGTCTGTCTTTCTATATAGTGAATTAAAGCAAGCCAGTGTTCCTCTTTTTAAATGGCAAAGCATTTAAAACTCCAGCTTGGAAATGAATTTTCTGATCTGGATATAATTAATTTAAGTAACAGTCTTAAGTAATACTTAATACTTGGCTCAGTGAGGTTTTTATTGCTCTTGTGGCATGTTTATGAGTTTCATGAAGAGTCTCTGGGGAAAAACAGATGCATATAAGATAATTTACGAATGAGATATCTTTAATAAAACATGTGTGCAATATCTCACTCTGGAGAGGAGGTGGTATCTAGCTGGACATCCATTGACCTTTACCACTGTTTAACTAAACTTGTAAGGAACACAGAAGACTATAGCCTTTAGCCTTGGATTATGGGTAAGTTTCACTGAACTCAATGAGACAATGCTATTACTGAACAAAAATACCATCTTCCGAATTTGAACCAATAGTTCCTAACTCAAACAAAAAAAATTTCTTCAGCTCAGCACTTACAGTTTATATTTCTCTTAACACTTTTTATAAAGACTCCAGCAAGTGATATTTTAAGATTTTTCAACAGAGTAAGACCATGTTAAAATTAAAATATTGTTCTGGAAAGTATTTGCTTTCAGTTAAGATAGTACAGTTCTATTATATCTGGAATTAACTAATCAATCCTTATCACTGGGTAGGATGCAGACACAGCAATAAGACAGTGATTATTTTCCCAACACAATCTATCTTGGACAACAATAGATTATGAGCAATCAGAAGCTGAACCAATTCACTCCGACAATCATCTGTTCTTCTGTTTGGCTCCCCCGCCCACCTGGGCTTTAGGCTGTCCTTTATTTCCTGCTTTTTCAACCTCAGTTGCCTCATACAGCACAGCAGATGGCTGCGCGANCCCGCCCACCTGGGCTTTAGGCTGTCCTTTATTTCCTGCTTTTTCAACCTCAGTTGCCTCATACAGCACAGCAGATGGCTGTGCGAGCACTGTAGTACACACAGGACTTGCAGGAAAAGATGAGTTTCAAACACTGTGCATATGTGTGCTCACCAAACCGATTATTACAATGGTTGGATCCCACCTCTGTTCCCACAGTTATTCTTACAGCAAATTACACTTCACAATGTAAGGTAGGTTGGATTAAAACAGTGATAGGTTCAAGGTCACCCCTTTATCAAGATGGGTTTTGGCCTACTCTTCCTCATTCACCAAGTCCATGATCAAACCTGTAATACGTGGTGGAAGTGGAATGATTGGCAGGACTGGAGAGTGCAGTTCCTGGATGAAAAACAAGACTCAAGGAAAAGTAAACTCCCCAATGTCATTTTATAAGTGGGAGGGGTGTCATATAAATTTAATAAATAAATGAATAAAAGTACAAGTATGAGAAAGCAGTCCCTGTAGAGGGTACATGCAGCTCCTTTGCAAGTCATTAGGAATTTGCTTCATCCAATGAAGGCTGTTAGGTCAAAGAATACAGAGTTGGGGATTTATGGATAATTGTTTTCAAAAGGATACTCCTGATTTTAAAAGGCTGCTCGAATAGGATAAACAAGCCCATACTTTCCCAAAGTTGGGATTTATACCTTGAAGCATCAACTTCCCCTGTGAACAGCCACAATACAAAAAGATATCCGTGATAGAAACAGAAGGAAGATCCAAGGCAAGGCATTAAATTTCACCTGCCATAATATTAAAACATTACAGGGAGGGAAGATGTGGAGCCAGAGAAACATATAAAAATAAATTCTACAGAGTAATGAGACTACACAAGATTGTTTTGAAGATTTCCCATTTGACTTGTTGGCTTTTTGGAGTGGTGTTTTTTCCCCTTCTAATTATTCTGTATCTGACAGCATTAGGAACTACAAAACACTTTTTATTTATTTGTTTGTTTGTTTAACAGGTTTGTAGGGTCATTCATCTTAGAGCACAACTCTGGGTGGCAATTGATCATGAGCAAGACTGTGAGACAGAATCACAGAAACAGTTTTTAGATATGTTGCTTTGTTTGTCAGGGGGAAGGGTTGCCATATTTTCTTAACTGAAAAACACTATTGGCGATTGATCCCTCCAGCAGCTGAATAAGATGAGGAGGAGGCATGGGAGGAAGGATAAGCATCAAGGTAACCTGAGAGCTCTAAAGAGGAAGAGGGAATGGAGCTGTCAGAGAGAGAGAGAGAGACAGAGTGGAAGCCTGGACCATCCATCAGCCCTCAAATGGAGAGTCAATAGCCCCCAGGTATGGAGGTTGTTGATGAGGAAAAGGAGGAACAGCTGGGTCCAGTGCCCACTGCATGGATGCCAGAGGAGAGGAGAGCAGTGGAAATCTGTGGGCTGATCCTTGGAATGGAAGAGCCTCCACTGCTAGCAAAGTCCCACCCTCACTCTGGGGATAAAAGGCAGGGGCTGGTGATGAATAGATATGGCAGACAACTATTCATCTCCCAGCCGGATGGACTTGTTAGCCTGCTGTGAGAGAGACTTTTTGCCAGGGCTGCTTTTGCTCCTAATAAACGAATTGGTGATTAAGTACAGAGGGTTTGTCTGTAGAACCAGAGGGAGCTCTACAGACAATATGAGAAAGACAATAAATGCTCTTAGTAAATTAATATAGGACAATTTTATTTATTTATTTATTTGTTTATTTCTTTGTATATTTATTAGGCATTCTATCATTCAAATTAAATGAAAACTATCAAAGTTCAGTTATACCAGGAGTAGTGTGGATTACATTGGCTACATTCAAGGTGGATGTCTAAGGTGTTAAGGTTTTGGTGTTTTCTGTTTGTTCTTCAGAAGAGTGGCCATATAAATCAAACAAACAAATAAACACAGACATACACAAACTCTGCATTACATATTAACCTGCATACTGATTCACAAAATAGCCAGCCCAACCCATGAAATAATTTATACCTCAATGGATCTTTGGCCCAGAAAATAAAAAGTAGGTTTGTTGTATGAATACAATCACTGATTGCTATGACTCTTTCAGGTCTCGACCCTACCTAGAAATGGATCCCAGCAGGGAATGCTACCTGTCTGACCTTGGCTAAGTCCTGAAGTCAAGTTGATTTACTTTACAGATATGGACAGGAGATTGCAACATGTACCAGAAAAAAGCAGTGGTAAACACTGCTTTACTGTTACTGAGAAAAAAGGAAAGGTTGTGTCCAGGGAATTATCAGGAATTCAATTCAGCCTTAGGACTTCTTGACTAATCCTTAGGGATTGAAATAAGGATATTTTTTTTGCACTCAAAGAACCATTGAGCTATGACTGATCCACTTCTCTGCATGTGAGAATACTCTAGACCATTTGCATTGGGAAGGGCATGTTAACCGTTTCTTCAATCCCTTCCACGTAGGCTTTACATCCTCAATCAGCTGTATCTTCTCTAAACCTGATGTTTATTTTCTGGTTACTATAACATCCAAACTTTAGCCATTCTGTTGTTCCCACAGAAGGCAAAGTCCCCAGAGTGGTGACATTTATTCATTTTTGCCTTAACACAGTATTCATCCCAACCGAAATTGTTCTCCAAAGTGACAATTTCAACAGATGCCTGTGTTTTAGTCTTTCACTATGGTGTCTCAATTGGAATAACAATCTTTTTGTAGTCCATCTCCCAATCTGTAAGATGCCACAATGATTTGCAAAAAACATTACTCTGTCTTACAAGGCAAGATGGGGTGTTTTTTGCTCCCCAAAGTAATATCTAAATGCTTGCAAATTATGCGCCAGTTGTGGAAGAGATACTATTATGCTAACAGTGGAAAATGTTCTTACCTTTTTATCTCACCAGGCTTCCAAATAGCAAAGTCAGATTTTTGTTTTTATTGATTTATATAGTATTTGATATATGCAGCTATAATTCTGTTCCATTCATACAAAGCTCCAGTTTGCCACCTGCCTGCCTGAGATATCCTGTATATAGCATTTTCCCTTATAATTTTCACAATCTGGGATGCATATTAGGGGACTGCCATTGAGAAAATCATTCTATTTTCTATGGACATCCCAAAAATACAATTTTCAAAATTGCTGTGAGTACAAGAGGCAAGCCACAAATGTGAACACATCTACGTTGTCATATAATTCAAGGTTTTAACTGACTTTATTAATAAAAAGAAATATGAGGATCAGCTTCCACCACGAGTCTTTGCAAGATGATGCCACTTTTGTTCAAATGCACTATTATACCCTCCTTATATCATATTTACCAATGGGGCTTGCATTGTGTCCATCTGTTGCTAGATTTCTCCTTCTGCCCTGGCCTGGTCTGCAGATGCCATTGACTTCTACCCATTCACAACTTGCATAAATTTCTCATATCAGTCAGAATGATAAATTGGGATGCAATTAGCTTGGTCTGCAGGCAGATTTACAAAGGACTCTCCAGACCATGTTTAGCCTAAAGATGGCTATGAACAAAGAATAGGACCCTGAAGCCCCGATGGGGTACCCAATGAGATACTGACCCTAAAATTGGCTCTTTTGCTTCTCCCTTTTTTTCTAATCCAGGAGGATTATAATCGGATTTGTAGATTTTCTGCCCTGCATTTTATGCAGAATCCCTATCCAGCCAATAGCATTGTTTGTATAAGAAACAAAGGATCAGTATTGGATTTGTAAGATTTCCAGTTCAAGCTCTGTCCAAACACATCAATCATTTTTATCATACTGCTGTCTCAGTTGCCTCTCTGTCAAATGAAGCCAGCTGTACTGCTCAGGGTAAAAATGAAGATTGGAGAATAATGTGCATTTGTTATGTGTGTGCATATATGATAAGATGTTAGGGTCATAAATACAACCAGAGTTAATTAGGGAGATAACGAGTGCATGGTGAAGATCTGGGAGGAGACCTACCCTGCTTTATAAAAAATAAACTCCACATACAGGGCTATACAAAGCATGCTATTAAGCTTGAAGGCTGAAAACAGCAGTGACCAATATATCAAAAGCAGATGTAATTTCCCTGGGTATTGTGTCTCTGGCCACATTTCTGAATAAAAAAAAACAGATGCAGACAGGCTGCTCTTCAGATGGATGGAAAGAAAGGTTGTGACGTAATTAGGATAGAGAAAGATAGCCTATTGTTCCTATCTCAATGTTTCAATAAAATTAAATTAAGGTGGTGTAGAAAGGGAACATCAGGCCAGCCATGGAAAAGGCTTGCATAGGAAAAGAAATCTAATAAACACGCCTCTAGAAAAAGCCACAACATACCAAACCCAGCCAAAAGGTAGGAACTACAAATAGAAGATTAAAAAAGCCATAAAAAAACTAAAAGAGATCAGAGGAAAAAAAACGGTAATACAGGAAGCTGCCCTTTCGCACCTCTTTATGGTTGCTTTTTGCAGAAAAGAAAAACAAACTGACAAGGATGTTAGTGTCAAAACTTATAACACAAAGGGAGGGAAAAAGGTATAAAATTGGGAACTTATTCAAAGAGCTAGCTAGCTCAGGAATGCAGTCTAGCCTCCTGAAAATAAAAGATCCAGCTTTCAGGCAGTTGTCTGTATCCTTGCACCAGAGCTCTCCCAGCGGGAAAAATTTGAACCCTCAGAGAAAGGTACTTTCAGCCCTTCTACAATTGGCGACCCACGAAGATTTCCCAGCCAAACCCTGCCACCAAGACGGCCCACAGATCAGTTTCCAGCCGCATGGACCTTCTTTGTCCAGGGACAACATCCACGCCCAGCCCGGCAGGCATAAGGGTAGTAAAGGGGTTCCGTGAGCCTTTCTGCTCACAGCTGTTGAAAGCAGGTGAATACCACTTTAAATTTCTACCTTAAGAGAGTGGAAGTGTGAGTGGTTCAGGTGTGGACTGTGGGTTTTCTCTGCGGAAACAGAAGAACCTCACCTCCTCCGTTGATTGCCAGCCGCACCCCAACCAGCTGCTAGCTCCAACAAGCCGTGACCGGCTGGATTTGGGAACGCAAGGGGTGATCACGGAGTGCGAGTCCTTCTGAAGGACGCATGAAAACCGAGTGGGCTGAGAAAGGAACTGGTGTTGGGAAATAAATAGAAAGCAGGAAAATAGTCCTGGTGCATCCCGCAAGCAAGAGCCCTATGCAGTTAGAAGGGGCCCGTACCGGCTGCTGGCAAAAACAAATTGGAAATAGTTTGCCTTCAAAAGCAGAGCAGGTCCTTCCAGATCCCACCTTTAAGGGAGATCTGAAAACTGACGGCGGTGTGTGAGGAGGGGCCCCTACCGGTGCTGCTGGAGGGCAGACGGTCCTCAAGATCCCTTTTTTAGGGGGGTCTTCAAACTGACAGGCAGAGTTTCCCTAAGAGAAAGGGGCCCGTACTCCGTGTGTAGGGAAAACGGAGTCCTTTCCAGACCTTTTTTGTCTGAAACTGACAGCGGTAGCCCGGCTAAACCAAAATAATCCACATCAGGTAGGGAATATGGGAAGTTGTAGCTCGAGGGCAATGGAAGACCCCTGGAATGAATAAAGAGATGCAAAAAGAATTTGCAAAAAGTGGGCTTTATTGCGAGATGACAACAGGAAGACAAATTTGGCCTGATAGCGGTACTTTAGATCACAAAACCCTAAAAGCACTTAGAACACACATTAAAACCCAGCCAAATACCCTATTGGTACTGCTGGGCTGAAATGGCTAGGACAAAAAAAAAAAACCTGATTGAGGAAAAAAAAATCAGGAAAAACCTGAAACCCATTCCCTGGATGGACAAACTGAGGCACGATTCATGGCTCCCTTTTAAACAGACCTGTGCAAAATAGGGGACAATTAAAATACGTTTATGACCCACACTCCCTTCTCTGCCTCTGACCTAGTCATCTGGAAAAAAGATACCCAGCCTTCAGGGCTGATCCCAAACAGTAATTCAAACCTGAAGTCAATCATAGACAACCACAAATCCTCTTGGGGTGACATAACCCAGCTGCTACAAATCTTTCTAATGAAAGAATGAGCTATTAAACTATCTGAGAAAACTGAACAAATAGCAAAACTACCAACCATCCTGGACAGGCAGCCCAGCCCGCATTGCATGGCCAGTACATCGCCCTAACTGGGACTACAATGATACCAGTCATTGGGATGAATACACAAGAGCAAAAAATAACTTATTAGAAGCTTTAGAGGAAATTGGAAAAAAAAAGCCTCTAAATTGGTCTGAATTCCAAAGAACCACACAAAGGGAAAAAGAAAACCTGATGCTTTTTGGGTCCGCCTAACAGAGGCAGCTGTTGCATCTGCCTATCTAGACCTTAGCTGCCTCAGGACCAGAGGATTTTAGCCTCAGCTTTGTGGATCAATCCACCTTAGATACTAAAACAACATTTCCATCACTTTATTTCTAATAGGGCAACTTTAGACATAGCAGAGTTGCGCAGGATCGCTAACTTTGTCTACGACCAAAGAGACAAGTTTGGAAGAGGAAGAGAAAGAGAGAAAAAGACAATAGAAAGACAAGGAAGACCTGAAAATGTTTGCTGTAGTGCAACATAATGCAGACAAATGCCTGGTAGAACTTCTTACAATTCAAAGAAAATGCTGGCATTGCGATAAAGCAGGGTGGTCACAGGGCAGATGCCAGCATTGCTATAGGTGTGGACAGGAAGGGCATTTTAGCAGGCAAATGTAGGCAATACCCCCCCCACCCCCCCCACCCCCCACCGCAACCGGTATCACCCACCACCTAGAAACATGAGCCAGGCAATAATCCAATCCATTACACTGAGCAACAAAGTTCAGTCACCAGACACCACCAGGCTCCTTTCCTCCAATAACACTAACAATACACATCAATGGGAGCAAAGGAGAGACCATGAGTTACCCCCTTCTTGACTAGAAAATGACAATGAAAGTACTGAATTGCTGGCTACCTTTAACGGACTAGCTATCCCTTAAGAAAAATGGCCCAGAAGGGGAACCATTGTTACTGTTCTTATAGGAGGAAAAAAATACAGTTTGCTTAGTTGATACTGTAGCCACCTCCTCATTAATTACTGAAGCACCAATTAAAGCTGCAGTGGCTGAAGGGGCTCAAGATAACAAAAATGGGAGTGGGAGGGAAAATAATCCCTGTAGAATTTACCCACAACATACTAGTAGAACTAGGACTTTCACAATAGACCATGCATTCACTATTTGCCCCAGTCACACTATCCCTATTAAGGAAGGGATCTCCTTTGTAAATGGGAGCTACCATAACATGTGGAAACAGGGGCTGGCAATTAGAAATCTACAGGAAAAAGGAAAGCACAAACAATCAATGCCGATAACCACAACACAGGGCTTCATGAGGAATTTAAACAGCCTCAGCCTTACTTTTCTGTGCGTTGATTTGTGCTCTGCTTTTTTAGCAATTCCTCGTTGGATCCAGCATCCCAATATACCTATTTAGCCTTATACCTGGCAAGAATCAAACGATACACTTGGACACGATTGCCACAAGGTTATACTGAGTCCCTCCAACTATTTTCAACAAATATTAAAGGCAAACCTCTCCTCCTCTCCCTACCATATCATCTTCCTTAATCCAGTATGTTGATGAATTTATTGTTAGCATCTCAAACTGAGGCGCTAGCATGTAAAACAGAATACTGTATTTACTAAAGCCCTGGTGAAAGATGGTCACGAAGCTCTCCTCAAATTGCAATATTTAAAACAAGAAATAACATATCTGGGCTATATTATTGCACGCAGGATTGAAATTGGCCCCTAATGAGTAGAACAACTATTTTAAACCGTAGCCGCAACGATCGAACAAAAAACCGCCCCACACCAACAACTAGAAAAAAAAAAAACCGAAAAAAAAACGACTAGCGACACCGCTCTAAAAAATAGCAAGCCCATGACCAACGAATATACTTAGGAGTACTGGCTTCTGCCGCCCATGGATCCCTCATTTGTGAATAGGCCTGACACTCATTTCAAATTGACAAGGCAAAAACAATGCCTGACCCCATTGAATGGTCCAAATCTCTGGACAAAAACTGTCAGACAATCAAAGCAACTCTTGCAATCAAGCCCAGCACTCGGGCTAACTGACTATAGGGAAAACTTTTTTAGCTTATTCATACCTATGGAGAAATTAGGTGTTGCCTTTGGCGTTCTAAACCAGCCTTATGGACAACACACCGCCAGTTGCTTATTATTCTGTAACCCTAGATCCAGTAGCTCGGGCATCTGATCTCCTGCTTACGAGCTGTGGCAGCTACAGTTGAACTGGTGCAAGAATTCTAAAGATTGGTACTAGGCGATCCTCTACTGCAAGAGTTCCCCAATGAAGTTTTTGGCAATTCTCTTAAGAGCCAGACACGCTTTACTCGAGCGTTTGGCTGCATATGAAGCTTGAACATTTTACCTCTGATCACATTACATTTGAAAGATGTAAACTCTAATCAGCTCCTGCTGCCTGCACAGAAAGGAAGAAGGCAATCTCCATGACTGCCTCCATTAGTTGCATGATGCTGAACTACCCCCGTCCAATCCTAACAGATACGCCGGCTACAAAACCTGACCATGGACATTTTTTACAGACAGGTTTCCTCTACATGCAGCAAAACAAAAGAGTAAAGGAGCAGCTGTAGTCTCTCTACAAGAAATTATTTGGCTTCCCGTTTCCCTGCTTCCCATAGTGCCAAGCAGCTTGAGACTTATAGCCTTAACGAAAGCCTGCGAAACTGCTTTAGGAACCGATCTACAAAATCTATAAGACTCCAAATATGCTTTTGGAGTCTGCCATGCAACAGGAGCCCCTATGGAAAAACGGTATTTTTTATATTTTATTAACTTCAGCAGGAACAAATAGTACATGCATCATTAGTAGCCAAACTTTTAGAGACACCCAATTACCAAGCGTTAGCAGTCATCCATGTAAAGCCAATCAAACAAGATGACTTCTACAAATAACGAAAGGAAATCAAATATGCAGATGCACAGCCAAATGGGTGGCCACCAAAACATCTACCATCATACATCATCCACCAGCCGTGTGGACAACAACCCTTTTTTGGTCGGCCTCCTGGAAACCTTACAATGTCTCGATCCTCATTCCTCTGCTCTATTTGATAGGGGGATATGGTTCTTCTTCTTATCTTGTCAGCCTGCAAGAAGCGACTAACAGAACCTCTGGACTCAGAGTCGCACTGAACAGCCAAACCTTACCATTGGAAAGAAGCCTTGCATCCATATGAACCGGGAGATTTGGGTGTGAATAAATTCTTCACCAGAACCTCACCTCTACAACCAGGTGGACAGGACCCTATCAAGTTTTAACTACTACTCACACCCCTGCATTAAAGATGCGCAAGAACGAGACTTCTTGGATACATTGGACACATGCAAAGCCCAGCGTCATAGACCAAGCCAGAACTCCACACGATCAATTCTAAAACCCATCAAACTCAGAATCAAATAGCAGAAGAGAATCATAAACTTGGATTGCTTGCAGCTTCTTCACAACACCATTGAACAAACAACTCCTGAGAACTAAGAGGCAAATACTGAAATTACACAAAAACTGGACTCCCAGTGGCTAAGTTATAACATCTATTCATATATCTATTTTGTGTAAATTTTTTTTTATTATTTTGTCTTCTGCATTTTTTCTTACCCCTTTTTTGTATGTTTTTATTTTAAAGCAAAGAAGAGACTTTTATATTTTTTTTTTCACATTGGTAACGAATTAAAAAAAAAAAAGAAGAGGGGGGAGGGAAGAAAAAGAATCTAGCAATGGAAACATGAAATGTAATATTACCAATGTGTATTATTATTTTCTGTAAACAATTGTAATACTTGTAAACAAGCAACTGGTTTCTGGAACAGAAGCTTATGCCGCAGAGAAAGGAAACATATGGGAATATTTAGCAAAAGAAATACTCAACACACTACTAATTTTGCTAGCAGGAGGGAAATCAGTCAAGGATATCTCTTAACCACACATGCCCATAATGGGAGTAGCAACTAGGACAATCATAAAACATCATAAACTACAACACATTTAGAAACCTTCCTGACTCTACGAAAGCATTTTTTAGCTGGGGCCCTCAAGCAAAAAACCAAGGACAACACCCATGTATGCCCCTACAATTGCTGCAGTAACCACCTCTGAGAAAATGCTTTGATGTCACTGGGTTGCAGCTCACCTAGGGTCCACAAAAATGCACCAGGTCCTTAGCAACACAGACTAAAATTGCAACTACACAGAAACCAATATCATTTTCATATAGTTATACTGAAGCTCCCAACCGGATGGTTTTTCCTGTGTGGGCTTAAAACCACTGCTCATACTTCTGCAAATGCCACAAGATGGCCCTGCACCTTAAGGAAGATTAATCCATGCTCTATGCCGATCCCTTACGAGAGACACAGGAAAGAGCTTCCAAACCCTAGACTCAGACTGTGACTCCAAGTCTCCTTCCCACAAACGAATAATCTCATTGGCAATATTTTTGGTAGGGCTTCCTGATTGGCCAATGCGAATGTACTCATAATCTGAATGACACTAGTGTACCCTGGCAAAAAGTTTGATTCCCTCTATGCCCTGGCTGCCCTTAACAGAGAATGAGGGAGGTCAGAGAAGCCACTCTGGAGAATAGGGCAGCAATAGACTTCCTTCTCTTGAAAGCATAATATGTGCTCTGCGAAACTTCAAAGGGATGTGTTGCTTCATCTGAACGAAACCTCAAGAATCGTAGGGAGGGAATCCCACCACCTGAAAGAGCTAGCTCAAAATATTGGTCAGGAGCAATCATTTCCTGCAACTTTTCATGGCTCTTTCTCATTGGATCAGATTTCCATTTGGTAAAAATCTCACAACAACAACAGTCAACATTTGTGTCTTTGGGGCCCTCATGTGTTGCTCTGTAGTGCTACCACCCTGCCTCAGCTGCTTGAAGGCCTGTATTCCCCTCTAAAAAGAGAAATTAAAAAAGGGGACCAGGCAGCTATGATGATGATCCAGATTGATCAAGAATACCAAGTTACAAGAATTTCACTAGATATCCACACGTGCTTAGAAAAAAAATATAATAAATGAGGGATTGTAGAGGGAACCATCAGGCAGCCATGGAAAGGGTTGATAGGAAAGAAATCTAAATAAACACGCCTCTAGACAAAAGCCACAACATACAACAGCCAAAAAGCAGGACTACAAAATAGAAGGATTACAGCCATAAAAAAAACTAAAGAGATCAGAGGAAAACCGAGGTAATAGTCAGGAAGGCTGCCGTCTTCTAGACTCTATTTATGGTTTCCTTGGCAGAACGAAAAACAACTGACAGGATGTTTAGTGTCAACGCTTAATATCACAAAGGGTGGGAAAAAGAGTAGTAAAATTGGGATATTTATCATGTCAACAGAGCTAGCTTAGCTCAGGAATGCAAGTCTAGCCTTTCTGAAAATAAAAGATCAGCGCTTTTCAAGGCGAGTTGTCATGTATCCTTGCACCAAGAGCTCTCCCAGCGGGAAAATTTGAACCCTCGGAGAAAGGTACTTTCAGCCTTTCTACAGTGGAAAAGGAAGGGTAGAGGTAGACTGACTTGTGGTGACTGGAAGCTGTCCTTAACATTGAAGGATAAGGTTTTATGGTTGGGAAGGGATATAAAGTTGTCACACACATAGAAATGGGTAAGAATAAATTTATTTATTTTGCAGGTGAATTTTGGGTGCTTTTTATCTCAAAGGTACTTTTTCAAGAGACAACTGGGCTTTACGGCTTTTATTTGAAGACATTTTGCTTCTCATCCCAGAAGCTTCTTCAGCTTCTTGGATGCGCTGAAGTAGCTTCTTGGACGAAAAGCGAAAGTTCTTCAAAGAAAAACCAGAAAATCCAGTTGCCTCTTGAAAAAGCACCTTTGGGACAACAATGGTTTGGATAACTGAGAACCTCCACAGAGATTATGTTAAGTTAATCTACACTTAGAATGGAGCAGAAGCTGGACAAGACATAAAACAAACCAGGGCCAGGATTTTTATTTATTTATTTATCTTGCCTTATTTTATAAGGGGTGAATTTAAGGCAGCGAACATATATAGTACTCCTTCCTCCTCTTATTTTCCCCACAACAATAACCCTGTGAGGTGGATTGGGCTGAAAGAGAATGACTGGGCCAAAGTTACCCAACCAGCTGGGTGACTTGAATTGAGCCCAGCGAGCTGAAATCTCCAGGAAATATGAGAGTTGTTGATGAGACTGGTTAGTACTTCATCTGCTTAGCTTGTAAGACTGCAAATTAAAAAACAAAACTAAACCAGGAAAATAGAAAAAGACAATGGTGAACTATTTTCTTATTGTTGCCATAAAGATTATAGAGCTTTGGCCATAAGACCCATGAATCCAACTAGACTCAAAAAATGTACAAACCTTTTCTAATGTTTTCACCACAATTTTCTGTGATATCTGCCTCAGAATGGTAGGAAATCGTGCTACTGATTTGTGAATCTTAGATTTCTTCAGAAAAGCTAAGAGAAGGTTGGCTCATGGCTTTTAGGTGTGAGAAAAGTTGTGCTGCTAATAGGTACACCAGTGCTATTCTGAGGTTGCAAGCATCTATACTAGGGTTAGGTAGCCTGAGCATTCCTGAGATTTGGGGTCTATAGCTTTTTATGATTCATTGCCACTGGACTTTATTAGCTAAAGTTGCAAATATTGAAGACCAAAATATCTTGAGGGAGCCAGCTTGTCTCCCCTATTGTACAGATTTACCAAGGAATAAAATGAATTGAATTCACAAATAGGTATGTCTGGTTCTGGTAAACCCTGGGAATCATTTCTGAATGAAGCCAGAGAGTTGGAACAGATGCATGTATGCTGGAGCCACAGTCACTTAATGTTTTCAATAGAAATTTATCTTTCTGGGTCTTCCTATCCTGTTTTCGTGTGGGTGAGGTTTTCTAGAGTTTTTTTCCTATTGTGACTTGTATTTGCGCACATGCATATAACTCCTATCTGCACATGCATATACTCATACATGCACACCATTCTGCCCTCAGTAGCTAATTCATGAGTATGATTAACCAATAACAGCCATGATGAAAAGTTGTGTAAACCTGACTATAACTTATTTTACACCTAAGTGAGGACTATAAAGTTATTACACTTTCTATGCACATGGTTCATTGAACACACTTCTTATAAGATTTGGGTCACCTTTGAAAGAAGAGGTGGGAAATGAAAGTCAAGGCAAACTGATCCAGCACAATCTCCACTGTATTTAACCACCATTTGAAAAATAGCCTTTCAAAGCATAAATCAAGAGCAACTATTCTGAGAAAGACTTTCTGTACCTAGCATTATCTTTTCTACACTCAATCTCCAAGACACAATAAACTTTTTTTCATATCTTTTTCTTACCCTTGACACAGAGATGTAGACTGCACAAAACAATTTGGCGATCACAGTATTCCTGGATGTCCAGCTCCTCCTGCACCTCATATTCTGCTTTATTTCTATTCCTCTTCCTTCTTGAAGACTTTTTAGCTACCTGGAAAACCTTGAAAATTTTCATTTGTCCACAATGTCAAAAAAAAAGTGACAATGGTAAAGAAAAAAATACAAAATCTACAAATCCACTGCATTCCTGTATTTAGCAATGTTGAGTTCTCCTTTTGAAAGAAAACTTGAATGGCGAAGGAGAAGGAGAAAGTAGTAGCTCCCCTCTCATTAAGTAAAACTATTTACCTGGTTATAAAGTGAAAAAAATAATATTTTTCCACCCCAGGGCAATCTGTGGAAGAAAGAATAGGAACAAAGCTTGCAGCTCCATGAAGTGCTTTCAAAAGTAGGAACAGATCCAGATCTTTGCTGGTAACTTGAGAGAACAAATAACTCAAAAGGCCAGCAACTCATTTTACAAGGTTTCCAATTTCTGTTTTCACTGCTATGTTCTGACAGTTTTCAAATGCTCTCCAAAGAATGTCCACAGGAGCACAGAAAGAGCAATGACTCTTCAAAAAGCAGTACTGATCTGAAGCATCAGAAATAGCCAGTGCTGATTCTTATCCAAATATACAACCAGATAGATCCCTTTCTCTTTAGCATGGTTATTGGTTTGTCATGCCAACCTCAACATTTTTTTAGTACCCATGTTGTACACTCCAGAAGTCAATTCACAGTGGATTAACTCAATGGTGGGATTCAATTTTTTTTACTATCGGTTCTGTGGGCGTGGTTTGGTGGGCGTGGCAGGGGAAGGAAACTGCAAAATCTCAATTCTCACCCCAGGGGAAGGATACTGTAAAATCCCCATTCCCACCCATTCCTGGGGAAAGGTTACTGCAAAATCCCATTCCCTCTCCACTCCACTAACTTGCTTTCCAGCTCCATTCTCCTGTTCAGGGCAACAAAAGAAGACCCAATCAGCTGGGACTCGGGAGGTAGAGAATAGATGGAGTTGGGGCCAGCCAGAGGTGGTATTCGCCAGTTCTCCAAAGTACTCAAAATTTCCACTGCCGGTTCTCCAGAACTGGTGAGGACCTGTTTAATACCACCTCTGAATTAACTCACTGAGGAAAGTGCAATTTCAACAAGCAATTGTGGAATTGCTAAGAAATGAATGGCAATATTGGAAAATAATGCCCAGAAAAACAATACGTAAATTGAAAATACTAGACAAGTGAAATGTAGAGATATTAGACATGTAAAACCTTTATTGTTACAATGCATGGAGAAAATATGCACAGAATCTGAAGTCAGGATGCATCTTTCAGCTTTTTTATGCTGGAGAAAATGGCATTCTTGCCGCTGTGTGGGGCAATCCATCTTTTGTGGGATTAAAAGTGTCTTGTCCTTTAAGAGAAAAGTGGCTTTCAAAAAATCCTGGTCGAAGTGATCCAGAAAAATACAAAATCTATCATATCAAGATCCTAGACTTATAATTATAATAAAGCATGCTGATGATTATGGTTATAATCATCACAGTTGCAAAGTGGGTCAACCCAAATGACCGATCCAATTTTATGATATATTTTTTTTTGCAGTGCTGCAAGTCAACCAAATGTAGTGGCTGTTTATTTATTTTACTTATTTATATCCTGCCTTTATTATTTTTATAATTAACTCAAGGCAGCAAACATATCCAACATACCTTTCACCTCCTATTTTACCCACAATTCTGTGAGTTAGATTGGGCTAAGAGAGAGAGACTGGTCTAAAGTCAACCAGCTGGCTTTCATGGCTGAAGTGGGACTTGAACTCAAGGTCTCCTGCTTTCTTAGCCTGGTGTCTTAACCACGAGACCAACCTGTCTCTCTCTTGGTTAATAAGCAAACCAATTGTTCATTATGAGCTGGAAATAAATGTTGTTTTTTGGCAAAAACATCATAACACTTGGTCACATGACTCTGAGACACTGCAGACATCCATAAATGCAGGTTGACTGATGAGTGCATCATAAGGTCACATGACCACAAGGTGGGCCTGGTCATCAAAATTTTGGAACTGGGTCGTAAGCTGGGGTGGGATTCGACAGGTTCGCACCTATTCGGTAGAACTGGTTGTTAATATTCTAAGCAGTTCGGAGAACCAGTTGTTAGAAGAAATTACTGGCCTAATCCTGTAAGGAAGGCAGGAAAGAAACATTCTGGTATTGCTTACAGAAACTGCCTCTCCGTTAACCCTTATTACATTCTTGGCAGAACTAGATTTCATATCTCAGGAACTTCTCTGGAGTTTTTTTTCCTCCTTTGCTGGTACTTTGCTTGTGTGGAGTGACCATTCAAAGTTACAATGGCACTGAACTTATGATCATTTTTCACACTTATGACTGTTGCAGCATCCCCACAGTCATGACAGGCCAGGCAAGGAGATGGGTGCCTCAATGTGAGTGATCTTGAGTTGGCCACACCCAGCCAGTTACAAGCCATTACACACCCAGCCAATTACCAAGCCATGCCCACAGAACCAGTTGTTTAAAAAGTTGAATCCCACCCCTGGTCGTAAGTACCACTGGGGAGGTCCATACTAACTTCAAACAGTTGATAAGTGACCAATCACAAGTTGAGGACTATGGACATGACAAAATGATGCAACCTGTCCTTGGGCTAGATGAACAGAATTAAAACCTAGTGCTAACCAATAGAAAGCAAAAGTATTCTACATGCTTTGGTTATTAGCCAAGAATGGATGTCAACAATTTTATCTTTCTTTAGAGCTTTTTAAAAAGACATTTATTGCGTTTTTTAAAAATACAGAGGAAATCATATAAAAATAAATTTTAACAAACTGTGTACATATAGTACATCCAAGCAACTACTTATGAAGTGACAATAGCAAAATAAGCAAAAATCAGACCCCTGTAAATTTTTACACACTGAGTTCATATTGAGTACTTTGTATCACATACCAATTTAATCATTTAGTTACATTTTATTTTAAAAAGAAAATTATTCTTTCAATAGCATACCAAGTTACATATAAAAATTGTCTTTCTTATGAAATACTACCAAATCTAGACCAAATTGCATTCTTTATTATTCTCTGATAAATAGAAAAAAATTTTTTTTAAAAAAATCATAAAATTATATATTGTTTGAATAACCTGGCTTATCTTGAAGGGCTAACAGCTGACAGTTTTAAAATATTCATATACCATCATATAGAAGATCTCCCACAAATAAATAAAATACAATATGTATTTTTCTTTAAAAAAAAAAAAAAAAAACANTTCTTTAAAAAAAAAAAAAGAGCAAAATCTTATAATGGGGTGCCAAACTGTGGGCAAGCTTGGAATTAAATGATTGACCTAATTTTAAATTTAAACTTAACTAAAATTACATTTCCAAAACTCAAAAAAGTCAGTATATGATTACTCTCTGTGCATTTTATAGATTTTTTCCTCCATCTTCTTAAAAATACACTTTAGCTCCAACTTCTGGATGAGGTCCAGGGGGCTATTCCTGAGATTTGTGGAGGAGTTGATGTGATCTTGCAACATCACACTAAGCCCTTCTACTTTAAGAGGAAGGAAGCCTGGTTCCGAAAAGATAACAAATGTGGCACCAATGAGCCTTTTAAAAGGAGAAATCACACAGCTGGGAAAGGAAACTGAACTAGCTCTTTCTGTTTCCCACCCATCTTATATCGAATAGCTGAGATCATCATCTCCTTTTAATGATCCCGTAATCCCTTGCAAGGTGGAGTCTGAGCAACTGAATGGAGCTGAGTATTTTACTGGCCGGGTGCCCTTCCTGTTGCCAATGTGGAATTTTATTCAGAATATATATTTTCACTGTGCCCAGAGAGAGAAATATCTGCCTCTACCTAGGATTGAACTCACAGCCTCTTGATTGTGAGCGAGAGCTCCATTTCTAGGCTATCACAGCACTTATCAAATAGTGGAGATGTCTAGATAAAAGGTTTTAAAATCATCTGCCAGATTTGGTATGAGATTGGTATGAGATCAAGTGGTCTTTCTGATCTCTTCCTCCTGGATCATATAAAGCTTATATGGAACTAAGTAAGCACAGGATATTTTAATTTGTACTTGGAAAAGGATCTGTATGTGCCCAAAATCTTTTTTTCTTTCAACTGCCACCACTGTCCATACTGCAGTCCTGATTTCTCTTTTGACCGATGGTTATAATCCTGTGTAAATTTCCCATCAGTAAGATTTATGAGTACAGCCCCATTTTATCTTGCTGGTTAATTCCAACAGTAGCATGATGTTGTGACTGTGTAATTAACAATGAAGCTCATAGCGCCAAGCTGATGGAATAGACATTTTATAAGTTCCTGGCTTCATTAGTCATCGCTGACACAATCAATTTATGTTCATTGGTTGGCCCTAATCAGCAGCAGGACTTCTCCCCTGCCAGAAGACCTAGCTGGGAGAACTACAGAGGAACAGGTACTTTCTTGCTTGTGAGCAGCAGGGGTGGAATGCTACTGGTTCTACCCGGTTCTGTAGAACCAGTAGCTCTGAAGAGCAGAACCGGTTCGGTGTCTGCTGCTGTTTGGCCCACCCACCTGCCTGGGCTCTTACCTGTCCTTTATTTCCTGCTTTTTCAACCTCAGCTGCTTTGCGTGGCACCGCTAAGACTGAAAAAGCAGGGAAAAAGAGGCTTTTTGAACACTGCACACCTGAGTGCAGTGCTTTTCAGCTGTCCAGGAGGTTATTTTACACACACGCATGTAATAACCAAACCGGTAGTCATGCCAGTTGAATTCCACCCGTGGTGAGCAGCATAAGAGGAAACCTGAAGGAGCCTTCCATTTTCTAATCAGTTAATTTCAATCCAAATCAAAAGAAATTCCAGGGGTTGGTTTTTCTGAGAGGGCAAACGATCTATAATTCGGAGTAGAGTTAGGATGACTGAATGGAACTGAGTGTTTACTGGTTGGATGCCTTTCTTGATGCCATATGGAATTCACGGATATTCCGTGAATATTTTACAGATTTTTTTTTCTTTGCACCCTAGATATCAGCTCTGAAGTGAACCTGGCTGGAGCCATCTTGTGCTGCCTCATAGTAGCCATGAAGCCTGAAAGAGGGAAGGGAGGGGGGGAAGAAGATAGCCCAGCTAATAGTCAAAATAAAAAGTTTTCCTGTGGAAACCAAGGTCATTGTGACAGGTGGCTGATGAAGGAGGAGAGGAACCTTCCAGCTGTATTCATTGGACAATGTGACTGTTGACACCTGGGAGGGGGGACTTTTATTGTTTTAATTAGGTGAAAACCACAGGAACCTTTAGAGTTGGTTTTCACTGGTTATGCCAATATGATATACCCAACAAACCTCTTCTTAGAGGGATCTACCTGCATCAGAGTTTTGCTTTCAATGGGTGTGTTACTGGGAAAGCTGACATTAGGACAGAAACATCTGCCACTCACCTAGGATTGAACTTTCAACCTTCCAAAAGAGAGGGAAATGTCTCCATCACTAGGTCCAATAAAGATTACAATAATTTTTTAATGAATTGAGAAGAGACATGATTAAAGGTGACAGGTCTATTGAGCTTACCTTTTATCTGTTTCTGGCCCTTTAAGGGCTACTGCCCTTAAAGAGATACTCTTTTGGTATGTATCTCTTCAGCCAATGTTGAGAAATGGGCTTCTGAAATCCAAAACATTAAAGAAGGCAGGGGTTTTTTTATGTATGCAGAAAAAAAGCACTTCCCTTCCAAATAATTCATCTGTGGCCATGGGCCTCTGCAACCAACCCAGACTTCTGAGATCCCCTTTCGCCCTCCCCCCCATGGAAGATCACCTAAACTTATATTAATCCAGCATGCAAGAGCAGGTATATCTGATGTTAAGAGTTTAGGCAATGGGAAGACCTTTTGGCCAAAGATAGCCTGCACTGTTGTATATTTAAAAAAAAAAGACTGGGTTAAAGTTGGTAATGAGCAGAGCAATTCTTTTCTGTTTCACATTTCAATTCCCTTCAAATCATCTTTCAAAAGAGAATTTCACCTGGGTGGGATGTAGTCATGAGATGAAATTTCAAGAGGTGAAACTCTAGAGAGTCAATATTTGCAATATTGAACTACATGGAATTCAAAGATGGCATGCAGCAGGTTCTGACCAGTTCTGGAGAACCAGTTGCAGAAATTTTGCGAAGTTCGGAAAACTGGCAAATACCACCTCTGACTGGCCCTGCCCCCATCTATTATCTGCCTTCCAAGTACCAGCTGATCAGCTGGGTCTTTGGTTGCCCTGCATAGGAAAACAAGAGTTGGAAAGCAGGTTAGTGGGGTGGGGAGGGAAAGGGATTTTGCACAACCTTCCCCCAGGAGTAGGGTGGGAATGGGGATTTTGCAGCATCCTTCCCCTGCCACACCCACCAAGCCATGCCCACAATAGTAATTTTTTTTGAATCCCACCACTGATGGAATCATCTCCTGCTAAAAATTTCTTCGGAAGAAGAAAAGGGGTGACAACAACAAGATAACTCATGCTTTCTTCCCCCCCAAAACATGTGGTTCCAAAACAAATGGCTGTTGTTTTCAGAATGGATTGTATGCAGGCCATTAAATCACAGCGACCAAAAATGCTCCTGGTTGTTCTGGAGGCCTCTCTTTCTCTTTAGAACAGATTCCCACACAGTGAAATTAGGCCCTGCAGTTTTCCTCATTTAGCTGCTCAATTCATTCTCCTCTTTGCAGCTTTTAAATCTACTGATATAGCAAATACTAATGCTGCAGGGCTATCATAGAATGGGGAATGGAAGAGATAGTGATAGCTGTGTTTTTCCCAAACTCAATAAAGCTCATGCATGTGCTAAACACACAAAAGCACACCAGCTTTTTATGTCACTGCTTGATTTATGATGATTTATAGCAGTAGGAAGAATAACAATAGAATAACATTCCTATGGTGATTTCAGGAAACAGCCCTGAGAAATACCAGCTATAAAATATATTGCCTTCTCAGTAGCATTGCATATAAAACATATAGAGCTCTTTTGGATGAATTTACCAGGCAGGGTCATTTTTTCCAAATTGGCCTGTCTCTCCATTACCTGAATTGGGAAACGGGTTTCCTAACCTTTCACATCAGCATTTCCTACCTCAGTGCCTTCAGCTATAGTTGAAGAACCCATAATTTCTGTACACTAGTTGTACTGTCAAAGTGTGGTGGAAAATATAGTCCCCAACAACTAGCTAGAATCAAATTTGAAAAAGGATTTCCATTTTCTGCACACCTACAATATGGCAAAGTTTTATCACATTACTGTCAGCTCAGCAATGTGAATATCTTCTGGAGAATATCTGAAAATATGTGGCTGTTCTCAGATTTACAAATTTAAACATGATGTTGACTGTGCAGAAGAAGAGAAGAATGGATAAAAGCTATAAATTTCAGTTATAGTTCATCAGTTACTTGTTTTCCTGCAAACTTCTATGTTAAATCCTATGTTATCCCTTTATTGTTTTGGAAGTAAAGCATGGACATTTCATGCTACTCTCCATTTAACTTTAATTTTGGGCTTCAATTATAAAGGAATGGCACTGACACAATATGAGTCAGTAGATTAGAGGGTAGACTTTTGCCTGACAAGAGAAAGAGTTAATAAGTATTCTTCAAGTCATATACCGCCCCCTTACCCTAAGAGAAATTCTGTATTTATTAAAAGGTCTTGTTCTTCTTCGAAGAGATTTGCGTGCAGGTAAGTCCATCATTTGAGTCTAACTCCTTTTGTGTGTGTGTGTGTGTGTAAATTTTATTTGAGTTTTCACAAAAAAAATACAAATAAAACATCTTTTTTGAAAGTAGCGTAATCCCAGGTTAC
>BHFT01044676.1:0-11750 GCA_004320025.1 Laticauda laticaudata
AGGAGATATGGCACCAATTCCCCTTGGCTTTTTTAGGCAGTTTTGTAAGGCAACAAACTAAAAGACTCAAGAGTCCATCCATCACCCTGAAAGGAAGCCTAATGGTAAAAGAACTGCAATGACACCATTAAAGCCAACATCATTAACACATTCTTTTTGGGTTCAGTATTTGTAAAGCATGTAATGAATCATGCCCAACATGTATTTGCCTTTAGGCTGACTATGCAGAAAAGCTACAATGATGCTAATACATATCGATTTTACAGAAGACAAATGTTGACAGAAAGCACTTGCGATCTAAAACCATCTCTATGCTATTGGTATTACCTAAAATGGAATATGTGCCTAACTTCTTAAAAAAGTTATGCCACCGTGCCATGCGCAGAAAGTCGAAGATAATTATGAAAATATATTTCAAGGGACCAGCTCGCTTTGCCTAAACTATGGTCCAAGCCACGGCCACCTCCCATTCTTCAAAAAGGGAGACCTAGTTGAAAATTAGCTGCATCAGCGCAGTTATGGGCGCATGCACCTGTAGAAGTCATTGGAATGCAATGTAGTTAACCAGATCCATTATACCTCCATTTACAGACAAACAAATCTACTCGTCTAATAAAACAATTTGGTTTCAGGAAAAAACATATCTTTGTAATCTGCACACTCTTAGGCACTCAAACATATGGACTACAAGTTAAATCAGGGCAAAACAATAGATGCAATCTACATAGACTTCTGGGGTAAAGCCTTGTGAATTGCAGTGGTACCCGACAAACTAGCTCCTAAAACTAAAGATCTTACAGTATCTCTGGACACCTGGCATAACTGGATAGAAGCATTTCCTATCAAACAGACACACTAAATGGTCAAATTGAGAGTGTCCTATCAAATTCTGTAATCTGTCAAAAACAGTGTGTCCCCAAAGGCTAGCTGTTCTAGGACCAACTCTCTTCATACTCTCACATAAATGAACGCTCTGTGTCATATTAAGAGGGCAACTGTTATTCTCTTCGGGCTGATGATATAAAGCTGGTTGCAATACCAATTCTACTATCGGGCTCAAAAGATCTTGACTGTGTATCAGAATGGTCAAACAAATGGGCAACTTCAAATGCTCACAAAATAAATGCTCTGTCTTCATATTGGGCAAAAAAAAAAAATCGAAATAAATACATTAACGTATTGTATTGAAAAGGAAAGCAAATGTCGATTAGCCGCGGTTCGACGCCGCGGTGGGGACGGGGCGAAAGCTGAATACTCAAGACCATTGAGGGTTGTTGTTGTTGTTTTTTTTGTAAATTTATTTGAGTTTTTCAGCAAGAGAAATACAAATAAAACCATCTTTTTCTTTTCGAAAGTAGCATGTCCGTGGGTTACATTTCTTCATACAGACAACATATAATTAAAAGGCTAGGCAGTTGAGGAAAGTCCAGAAATATTTCACAAGAACGAGTTCTTCAGCTCCTCTACTCGTTGCAGATTACCTTAGTGCCACTGCAGGCGGGGAGGCTGCGCGCGGGCGGCGGGGCGAGCGGCGCGCAGAACTTGATTCTACGGACGCTAGGAAAAGCGGGCTTGAATTACGCCGCCTTGGTCTGATCTAAGTATGGTATATAGAAGAGCATACATTGAACCAAGACTACCTTCCTGTCAATGAATACTTCAGCTTCAACGCATACACAACAGCAGGAGCAAACAATAGATACAAACTCAATGATTAACCAACACCCGGGCGGGCCTGGGGATGGAGAGCGGATAAACTTGATTAGCAGGAATACGAGCTTCAGGCAACAGAGTGGTCAATGTCATGGAATACTCTACCTGTCTCTGTGTTTCTTCCCACCCCAAAAACTTTAACTTAGAGCATCTACTAATTGACCTTCACTGCCTTTTCCTAAGAGGTCTGTAGGGGGCGTGCGCGGCGACCATACGTGCTGACCATCTCTGTCCTATTCTGTCTTTTTTTTTCTTATAATGTACCCATTTCATGTATTCATAACCGGAGAGGAGACAACGCGGTATTATCTGTAAAGGCAATTGACATCAAAATAAACAAAAATAATAAAATGGTTCAGGTGGCAGCACAGCCTTTCGTCAAGGATTTTATATATATCTATTGTATGTTAGAGCAACGCCTGGTCTGTAGTCATCTTCTTGGGGGTCTTTGGCACTGGGATGATCAGGACGAGTGTTTGAAGCGCGAGAAGGAACATAGCACATAGTGATTCTCTATGAACATGTGGGGTGAATAAGATGGGGGCAATTGGTCAGCACAGACTTTTTAAGGCAAGAAGGAGTTATTTTATCGGCCCTCCCGGTGCTTTCCTGGCTTTGTCTGTGAAATAGATCTTGGGTCACTTCTTTCGGTGTGATCACCAGAGGTTTGTGAACCCAGGATTAGAGTCGTTGTAGGAGGCTTGGCTGTTTGTGGTGTGTTTGAAGATGGGGGTTATGGAGATAAGGTGGTTGTAGTTTCCTTTCAAAACCTGCAATAAAAACAATATTCAGGCAATCTGCTACTTGTTGATATTCTTCTCTGGGAAAAGGAGGAGGTTTGCTGTAGCCAGTGATGTTTTTAAGAGTTTTCCACATGTTTGCTGGTTCATTTGTTGAGAACTGATTCTTTCACTTTTCAGAGTAGCTTCTTTTTGCTGCTCTGATCTGTCTTGTTAATATGTTTCTGGCCTGATTGTATAGGATTCTGTCACCTTTTCTGTAGACTTCCTCTTTGCAACGTAGCTGCTTAAATTTAGCTGTGAGCCAAGGTTTATTGTTACTATATATTTGCAAGTTCCTTGTTGGTACACAAGTCTTCTCTGAAGCCTTTTATCTGTGAGCTCATCTAGGTATGCAGAGATATCTTTAAAAACATTCCAATCAGTGCCAGCCAGGCAAGCCTGGAGCTTCAGCTTTGCCTCATCAGACCAAGTCCTCACTGATTTAATTATCTGTAGGCAGGTACAAGGTGAATCATGCAATGATCAGAGAGTCCCACTCTGATGCTTATCGGTAAAGTCCTATAAATATCTTTTACTGTTGTGTAGCAATGGTCTAAAGTATTTTTTACTCAATTGGGACAATTGACATGCTAGAAATACTTCAGGAGCTCTTTCCTTAAATTTGCTTGATTGAAATCTCCTAAAATGATCGGAAAGGAATCTGGGTGTTTGACTTTATCTTCCATAAATTTGGTCATTCTTGTGGTGAGATTCAATTTTTTTTTACTACCGGTTCTATGGGTGTGGCTTGGTGGGGTGTGGCAGGGAGAGGATACAGTAAAATCTCCAGTCAGAGGTGGGATTTGCCGGTTCTCCAAACTTCTCAAAATTTCTGCTACCAGAACTGGTCAGAACCTGCTGAATACCAGCTCTGTTGTAGGCCAGTTTGGACTTTCCAGCATAGTAGGCTTATAATTTTTATTTGTGGGAAACAGAATTGCAAACCCATCAAAGAAAAAAAAAACAATTGTTTCTTCTTTTGTATCTTGCATGTCATAAACAGAAGCAGCACTAGTGAATGAATTATCACATACCATCTCAATTTGATGTCCTAAGGATGTATTAGGAATGACTGTGGAAGGCTGAATTATGCTCCCCTCTCTTCATGGTATTCGCTTTCATTTTGTCTCATTTTTTTTCCATTTATGAGCTTCCTTCCCCCCCACTCCATGCAATATGCACCCATCATCTATTTTACTCTTTTCTCCTTACTCCTTCCAAGGAAAACATCCTGATGTACAGTTTCTGGTGTGTTCCATGCTTCTGTTCTCTCATCTATGATGGCTGCTTTGCCTGCAGAAGAGAAATTCTGTCATTTAAAAAAAACCATGTAGGTACCAACTTCTGATGAACTATGAAGGCTAAATAATGCATAAGCCCCAGGGAGCACACTATGCCCTATCTACCTTGCCAATCCTCTGGTCTCTTTATAAATCAATACTGTGTACTGCTGTGATGGTTCACAGCATGATATGCATTTGGCATGCTAAAGCAGTTAAACTTACTTTATAATAGCACAAGCTGTAGCACAGGCTTTTTTATTTGAAATAAACTTTTCCTCAAATATATCAAATGTATATTTATATTACTGCCATAGAAAAGGCCAGTGATGATCACTCCTCCTTTATAACACAGACAATGGAATAATATACTCTCTGTGGCAGATACAAAAATTGGGGGGAGGGGAAGGGGAACAATTTAATCTACAGTTGCATTTCACCACTGTGAAAGACCTCATTATGTAATTATTATTTGAATCCAGGATTGATTCTTATTAACCCTTCACATTTATTCCCTGACCCTCATAGTATTAATTGTTGCATTTGATATAAAAGAGAAATTAGGGATATGAGTTACAGGAAAAAGCGATCATTATCAGCTGGACATGGAAAAAGATCATATACTAATCATAGTGTGGGGGGTGTAGAATAAAATGGGAGAATATGATATGTACATATTTGTCCTTCTTGTCCCTTATTGTCTTCACTGAAAAGGAAATCTGTACTACCACTTAGTACCTGATTTTTTAAACCATACAGCAGCTTCTTCAGGCAAACAGTTTGTTGGCACCTAAGTGACTAGTCTTCAGATTATGGTATCATCTCAGTCATGTGCAAAACTATTCAATCTCAGCACATGAAGCTTGTATTTGGACTCTGGAATACTTGTCTCTTGTTTTATACAGACTGAATTTATTTTCATGGGCTCTTCCTACATCAGCCAAATTGGGCTGGCATAATTAGGTTACATATAAATTGATACAGTTCATTTAAAGTTTGCCAAATTTTAAGTTCGAAAGAATCCACAAGGCAGCTGAAAATAGCTACTGTCAATAAAACCAAATTCTAATGATAAAACATTTCATTCTATGTGTCACTGGGAGAGACCAATACAAAAAAAAATTCATTGAATGCAGCAAGAAATTGTTTGGAAATATAGAATGTTATAGTCATATGGTAAGGCACTTTAGAGAGTTCACTTTTATATCTCTTCTTTTTACCAAGGTATAAGAGTGAACTTTAGCTTGGTGAAAACTTTTCCAGGCACTGGGAACCCTCAATGGAGAAAACTCAGGGCAAGAAAGATAGAAAGATCCATTCCCTCATGCAGGATAGTCTAATTGTCTTCTAGAAGGCTATGATTACATGCTGTAAAGTATAATTCCACCAAAGTAATGTGTGATGTTTTGATACAAAACATTTGATACTCTGCTGTGGAATCAGAGAAGTCTCAATTTTCACTTATGATGCATCCAGGATCAGTGTCCTCCTTTGCTGGCTTGCTGAACAGATATAAAATGTTATGCTTTATTTATATATGTCATATCTTGTTTACAAGCTCTTTGTGGTATTGGAACTCAGAGTCCAATTCAGTTCACAAGTACAAGAAATTCTTTCTTTAAATTTGAAATTTACAAATAGTTATGATTCAGCATCACTCATTCAGAACCATTCAAAGTTTCAGTGGGACTGTCAAACAAGTGATTTCCCCCATGATAAGGATGTCAGGAAAGTAGGGGCAGACACTGGGAATGTTCTTCAGTGTTTATTCCATAATACTTTGGAACAACCCTGATACTACACTTATCACAAATTGCAAGTGGCACACTTGAATGCAATAGTGTGTGTGACTATTGTTTGTGCTTCTGCAGTAGCATCATCTACTGGTAGCTGCTGGTAGACCTGGGCAAGGTCTAGCTTAGTGAAGATTCAGCTCCCTGGAATGAGATGAGAATGTGGCTTACCACTGGTACAGGATAAGCATGCTGCTGTAGTGCCTTGTTTATAGTGCACTTGTAATCTGTACAGATGCAAATGTCCCTGTTAGGATTAACTGGGGTCACTATGGGAGTCTCCCACTGGCTACAGTCCACAGGTTGGAGCACTCTCTGATCTACCAGTTTTGTCTAGTTCCACATCAGTTTTAGGCTTCAATGCAAAGGGAACTGCATGGTTTTAATCAGATTGGAGTTACTGTTGGATTGAGGTTGAGTGCTCAGTGGCATATTCAGCTCAGTGCTGAATACGTCAGCATATTAACAGATAACAGATAATAGATCATCAGAGTTGGAAGAGACCTTGTAGGTCATCTAGTCCTACCCCCTGCCCAAGCGGGAGACCCTACACTATTTCTGACAAATGACAGCCCAATCTCTTCTTAAAAGTCTCAAGTGTTTGCATACCACTGCTAAATTGGTTATTTGGGTTTGATGGATGTCCATCATCCTTTTGTCCAGGGCCTCAAACCAATCTAGACCTATGAGGCTGGTGAACGGTTGCCCCTTACGGGAACACTGCGACTCTGAAAATCCATTAGCAGTAAGCTTGATGATTTGAGCAGGACCCGCAATCAGCTACAGCCAAATGTGGAGGAGATAATGGACAGGGCTGATCCAGTATCTAGCTCCATGTAGCATTGGACCCCTTGCAGTTTTAGTTGCAGTCTCATTTTTTCTTTGATGGAGCATTGGGCCCCTGTGCATTGGATGCTATGCCTTCCTGAGCAGTATTCAACTCTGCTGTGTCTTGGGGGCCATTTCCCATTGTGCTGCTGCATCACAGGTTTTGTTTCCTGCTGATGATCTCTGCAAATTCTGGCAATGTGCCCTTGCTTTCCACAGGTATGGCATGCTATCTGTTCCACAGGCATGATATCTGCAAATGAGCCTGTCTTTGAAATGGTCTTCCAGATCAGGGAACTCGCATTGGCATGATGCTTGGCAAAGGCTGCCACAAACTCTGTTGCAGATTCTCTGGATCTCTGTTTGCATTGCTCAAATGCATGGCTCTGGGCAATGACCAAGATTTTAGGCTCAAAATGTTCCCTTAATTTTCTGTGTAGGCTGCAGTCTCTATGCTTGCTGGTGCTATCAAGTTTTCAGCAATATCAAACGTAGCTTGTCCATAGACACATAGTAGGTTTGCCACCTCCAGGCCTTCATCTGTCACCTGGTTAGCCCAGAAATAGTTGTATGAGCTTCACTGTTCCAGGTGAGTAATATCAAACTAATTAAGCCTTCCCAGTTTAGCCATTTTGAGAAGGCTCCTGAGGTGCTGGTTAATGCCTGTACTGCTGCAGTTGGAACTGGGATGCACTTAGGGGTCCGGGGGATGGATTTCTCAGGTATGTCTGCACCTCTAGTGTGTCTTACTGGCAGGCATGGTAGGGAGCATGGTTTCACACTCTGGCACCCAGTGATTTCAGTGTGCCTCCAGTGTGGCTTACTGGTAGGCAGGGGTAAGGACTAGTCCTGCTGGAGATTGTTACCCAGCCTATCACCCAGTAATTTCAGTCTCTTGGTTAGCAGCAGCTCTCTCCTCTGCAGTATCCCACCTTTATTGCCACTATTGCGTAGTGGGCTTCAGTAGATAAGAAGTAGTCCAGCATAGTTACAACAGCATTTATTGACTCAAACTGGAACTGGGGAACAGCAGGCATATGCCTGTAATTTATACTCTAGGCCTACAGGACCTTAACCAATCATAATACGTGAAAAAGCCACCCAAATATGAATGTTCTAAGTTTCCCTCCAAAACAGTTGGAGTTAACAGATAGAATAGAATAGAATAGAATAGAATAGAATAGAATAGAATAGAATAGAATTCTTTATTGGCCAAGTGTGGTTGTCTTGATGCAAATACTCTCAGTATACATAAAAGAAAAGATACATTCATCAAAAATCATAAGGTACAACACTTAGTGATTGTCATAGGGTACAATGAGCAATCAAATCATACTAGGAAACAGTCAATATAAATGGTAAGGCTACAAGCAGCAAATTTACAGTCATATAGTCACAAGGGGGATAAGGAATGATGAGAAGATTAACAGTAATAATAGTGCACTTTGTAAATAGTTGGACAGTGTTGAGGGAATTATTTGTTTAGCAGAGTGATGGCATTAGGAAAAAAATTGTCCTTGTGTCTAGTTGTTCTGGTGTGCAGTGCTCTATAGGGTTGATTTGAGGGTAGGAGTTGAAACAGTTTATTTCCGGGATGTGAGGGGTCTGTAGATATTTTCACAGTCCTCTTTTTGACTCATGCAGTATACAGGTCCTCAATGGAAGGCAGGTTGGTAGTAATTGTTTTTTCTCCAGTCCTAATTATCCTCTGAAGTCTGTGTCTGTCCTGTTGGGTTGCAGAACCAAACCAGACAGTTNCTGTTGGGTTGCAGAACCAAACCAGACAGTTATAGAGGTGCAGATGACAGACTCAATCATTCCTCTGTAGAACTGGACCAGCAGCTCCGTGGGCAGCTTGAGCTTTCTGAGTTGGGGCAGAAAGGTTCGGGTCATCCAAAGGTTAGTTTCACTTTAGCAGGGCTTAACACAACTATGTATCGTGATTTGGTTGTTTGGTAACTGAATCACAGTTGTGACAGATACAGTATCCCTCAAGTCATGCAGTTGTATTTTGTAGCCTTTACTGCCAGCTTCTGACAAACAACTCAATGGGAATCAGCAGAAGGTCACAAGTGACAATTCTGTGACTGCAGGATGATACAACTGTGTAGCATTTATCTAATGGTCACAGAAGCAGTGGTGGGATTCAAATTTTTTTTTAATACTGCTCAGTGGGCGTAGCTTGTGGGTGTGGCAGAAGAAATATACTGTAAAATCTCCATTCCTACCCCACCCCACTAACCTGCTTTCCAGCTCCATTCTCCTGTGCAGGACAACAAAAGAAGACTCAGCCAGTCAGCTGGGATTTGGAAGGCAGAAAATAGACAGGGGCAGGGCCAGTCAGAGGTGGTATTTGCTGGTTCTCCAAACTACTCAAAATTCCCACTACCAGTTCTTCAGAGCTGGTTAGAACCTGCTGAATACCACCTCTGCACAACTAGAACTGCCACAACTGTCTTAGTAAGTCAGCTTGATCATCTGACATTATGTTTTATGATTGTGTTGCTTAATGATGGAGTTTCCAATGCCAATAACCATTGTTAAATGGTGACTATTTGCACAATATCATGTCATGCAGTTTATATTTATTAAAACCTACATTTTCAGTTTGCCAGGAACCAACATTTTTTTCCTGTAGCTGCTGATTGCATACACTGACTGAACCACTTGATTATGGAATAGAAAGGAAAAAGTTTCAGTTTTAAAATGAATGCCAATTTTTGCTAGTCATGTATAATAAAAGATGTTAATAGAATGGAATAATATATTCTGAAAAAATGTATTCTGTCTTCCATTTTGTCAAGTTCCTCTGACTTGAATATTGGATTTTATGCATATCAGTTACTGAAATAGACTCTTTTTCTTTGATTCTGATAAAGAATCTGAAAGCTGCAATTAATGTTATTTACAGAAAGCAGCAAAGACTCTTAAATGTGAATTTTCCTTATAAATATGTTTGAAAAATCAGTTGACTTATGGAACAAGTGATTGCTTATGAGCCACTTCAATCTTCCTTGTACCTCCCAGGAAGCATGTAATATTTATACCAAGGTATCTAAAATTAAACAACAAAAAAAGCATGTATCATTTTTTTATTTTCTAAGCAATTTCATTAATATGCTTATAAATATATATAAACCATTTTCAAAGTGAATCACAATATGGCCATGTAGACATCATCTTGGCTGCTCAAATCATTAATGTAATTTGTTTGGAATTCAATTTTTAGAAACTGGAATTTTCCTCAACATTCTGAAATGTAAAAAGGGATCTAAATTCAGAGACCAATGAAGGAGAGATTTTAAGATTCTATATCTATTTTAATATAGATTACTGAGCTACTTTAAGAGGCATGATGAATGGAAAAACTTCGTTCTCATATGCAATCTGTTTCATCTCTTAGCAGTGTGTCTTTGAAAATGCAATTAGTAGATTTGTAATTAGCATTCCTATTTTATTTTGTTGCATGAAGTAGAAGTTTTTGATTGCAGGAAAATGAGGTGAGAAGTATTTGATAAAAAACAGCCTTGATAGGTTCTTTGCAATTCTACCAATTCTGTAAAAGTTGGCTTAGTTCTACTCTGTGCTAGATGGACATTCAAAGACAAGGGCGGATCAGAGTGTTGCAAGCACTCGTGTTTCACTGCAAGGAAATATCAGGATTAAAAAAAAATGTTGAATGCTAGCCAGCTTTCTTGACCCCTTGTTGTCATGGTTACCCGTCTGGCTGCTAATCTGATGATAGTATGTATGTGTATATGTGTACTGATACTCATTTCTAATGATTAGATACTAACTCATGTAGATTATATTATAGCACTACTGTGATCAGGGGTATTAAATGATTATTACATTCTAAATGCTGCTATTGTAGATGAACAACATCTTTTTAATATTTTTTAAAAGTTATTTCTTGCTGCATAATATATTTCTCATAGAGCCCAGATTTCACAGCTTCTATATGTAAAGCACTTTCAGTAACAGGCACTTTGCTTGCTTAATTGTGGGATTTGTTTGTCCTTTAAAGTTGACTTTGTTCTTATTTTTCTAATCAGAATAGTGTATTGTGGGTGCAGGAAACCCTGGAGGTGAAATGTTTGTAGAAGATTAATGGTTCTTGATTAGACAGAGACCTAAGATAGATATAACAACCAGAAGCATTCTTCTCATATATTATTTTTTGGGGTTCTGTTCTTGTTATTTTTTGTTCTTACGGTGCTGTTCCTGTGGAAGATCAAGGTATGTGATCCATATATAGAGGTCCTTTCATATGATCAACTTGTGAATTAGATTGGGGAAAGGAGAAGGAGGTGGATGAAGAGGAGGAGTAGAGGAGGGGGAGGAGAGGGAGGAAGATCTCACTCAATGAATTTCTTAGTCCAGCAGGAATTCAGCTTGGTATCCCTGGTTTATTGTTTAAGCTGCAACTTCTAACTTGCAACATCTGAGAAAGATTATAAACATAATAATAAGCAAATATTATAGTATTGTGTGAAGCCAGATTGTTTGAACGCTCTTTGTGTTGTACATCTAGATAACAGTATGACTGATTCTTCGGCTCTGTCAATGTGTAAACTCCAATTCCTTAACTAGGTTTTGCAGATCTCAATTTGGTAGGTTCCTTTGGAGGCAAAATACTTTATTAATTAATTTATTTATTTTGTCAAGCATGTATGAGAAAACAAATATAAGTATGAACATAACATATAAACATGTAAGTATAAACAAATATGAGTATATACATAATAAATGAGGACAAATAAATTTCCAGCCCATTAATAGTTCTCCTGAACTTCTGTGTGTGGTGGCACTCAGAGTGATATGTTGTACCAGTAGCATTTTGTCTATTTTTGCTTGCCAATCCCCTGGACCCATTTTGGCTAGGGTTTCTGGCTGATCTAACCATCCTCTTCACCTCACCATTGGTGCTCAGGTATCCAGGAGTGGACAGGGCATGGCGGATTCCTTGTTCCACTAGAACTCCTTTCAACTGATTTGCCCTGAATTGGGGCCTATTATCAGACACCACTATGTCCGGTAACCCATGGGTGGTAAGTAGTTTCCTTAATACTTTAATAACCGTGGTCGTTGCCATGAGGATTACTTTGAGCCACTTTGAATATGCATCTACAGTTAAGATGAATGTTTGGCCCTGCATTGGCCCCACAAAATCTATGTGTATTCGTGTCCATGGTGATTGGACTTCTGCTCTATCATTAATGTTAATTATAATCTTTGATCTCTTTAACATTCCTTTTCAATAGGATGTCATACTTCTAGGAACACTTATAATATTTCCATAATTTTTTCATGTTTCTTTCATATTCCTCTTCATTTAAATTTTTATAACACAT
>BHFT01044678.1:0-25911 GCA_004320025.1 Laticauda laticaudata
GCATCGCGTTAACCAATGGATGGCAAGTGTTTCTCTCTGTTTTACATCCTCTTTCCATCCATTGGTGCTGTGTGACTGGGGCTTTAGCTGAAGTAGAGCATTTTCTCATTCCCTTTGAAGTTATCATCAAAATAAGAGCCTATTACAAAGTACTGTAGATATATATAGAGAGAACAATAGACATAGAGATGTGGAAAGAAAAAACAATAATTGTGTAACTAGTTCAGGATGATTTATCTCCAGGTTTAGGGTGAGAGGGAGGAAATTCTGCATTGCAATAATGCCCTTTCCTTGTTTGCTAAAACTTTATTGTTTTTGGACAAAGAGCATCTGAATGGTCACTGCTAGCAGTAATATGATTTAAATTCATTTATTTAGTATATTAAATGTTTAAACTTTTTTCCTTTATTGATTCCTCACCCTGCTTCTTTTCTTGGTCACTTTTTCCCTTAGTTACAGAATCTGATTCTTGACAATTGAAGAAAAGGAATGATGAAGGCGAGATTCTACATGCAATCCAATTGTGAGGAAAAGCCAGTGTTTGCAGGAAAAAATAAAAATACATCAAAATAGTTTGCAGAAATGAAGATTGTGAGTTGAGAGAATAGATAGATAATACATATTGCTTCAGCTACATTTTATCCTCAAGTTAGGTCTGGGCACTTTGTGTGGTTTAGTTATTTCCACGAATACACCAAAATCATTGCTTCTATGGAAACACAGTGAGATGAGGTAAAAGGGAGGGAGGGAGGAACTTCTTCTGAAACATAAGGAAGCAGATTAATTTTTACCCAGATTTAGTTATTTGAGGAAAAATGGCAGGGGTGGGATTCTTCCAGTTCACACCTATTCACTAGAATTGGTTGTAAACATTCTGAGCAATTCGGAGAACCAGTTGTTGGAAGAAATTACTGGCCTAATCCTTAAGGAAGGCAGGAAGGAAACAGAGGTGTTATTCAACAGGTTCTATTCTGAAGAACCAGTAGCGGAAATTTTGAGTAGTTCAGAGAACCGGCAAATACTACTTCTGACTGCAGATTTTACAGTCTCCTTCACCTGCCATACCCACCAAGCCATGACACAGAACTGGTAATAAAAAAATTTGAATACCCCCACTGGAAGGAAACATTTTGGTGCTGCTTAGAAAAACTGCCTCTCCATTAATCCTTATTACATTCTTGGCAGGACTAGATTTCCTGTCTTAGGAACTTCTCTGGAGTTATTTTCCTTTCTTTTGCTGGTACTTTGCTTGTGTGGAGTGACCATTCAAAGTTACAATGGCACTGAAAAAAGTGACTTATGACCATTTTTCACACTTACGACTATTGCAGCATCTCCACAGTCTTGAGAGACCAGGTGAGGAGATGCATGCGTCGATGTGACTGATATTGAGTTGGCCACATCCAGCGAATAACATGACCACCAAGCCATGTCCACCCAGTCACATGCCCACCAAGCCATGCCCACCACCTAAGTCACGCCCACAGAACCGGTTGTTAAAAAATTTGAATCCCACCCCTGAAAAATGGTATTGATAATACAGTACACTACTGCAATAATCAGATTTGAAAATCTTTATTCCTACAAGATAAAGAGAATTTAAGAGATAAAGTTGGATATCTTACCTGAAACTTACTGTAAATGTAGAAGCTTCCTTAGGGCACATATCTCCAAATTCACTATTGTATGCATATAAAGGGCATCCAGCAAAATGCACATTTGTTTTAGTTAGTGTACAATAATCTAGATCATTATGAGAAGCCTCAAAAATAAATATCCGTGGAGATTCTCAATCATTCAGGTCATGTTTGTCTCAAAAGTGCTTTTCAAAAGGCTACTGCTAGAGTTTGTTTTTGTTTTTTTTCCTTAAAAACACTTCACTTCTCATCCAAGAAGCTTCTTCAGTTTTGCTGAGTGGGGGGAATGGAAGGATTTATATTCCTTGGCAGTCATCTAAGCATTCGCACTCTGAAGGATGGTTGTTTACTGTCTGGGGGGACTTTGAGGCTATTTGGAAGTTTATCTGTACCCTCAGGTACTTGTATAATATTTAGAAGCATCTTGTAGGCGTTCATACAACAGTATACACTTAAAAGACATCACTCTATTAATCTTGGACACAAGTGAAAACATGGGACAAAAATGTGTGCTGGCTGCATAATACTTAGATATCATACACTTACATGACCAGGGGAAAGCAAAGGTTGTTCACATATGTGCTTCAGGGGTACTGAATGTCATTTAAGTGGGAACAGACCTTCACTTCTGAAGTAGTTGAATGGTGGTCACATGATCCCAGAAGGCCAAGAATGTACAACTAAAGTTGCCTTATTTGTTCATTTATTTATAAATAAATAGTCTTCTGTAACAGCCAAATTTTTCAAGCTTCGGGAAGGCCATGGGATTAGGATCTACTTTTGTTTCCTGAGTGGTAGGAGCATGGGGGTCGGACACATGCTGTTCCAGAAGTGAGAAATATCCTCAGAAAAGACCTGGATTTGGCCCAACCCCTTCACAACTCTTGAACTTTGGAGAATTTCAAAGGATATTCTCTGTAGCTTCAGACTGGGCAGATGATGACATCATAAGAAATACAACATGGATTGTATCACTATCAACAGAAATATTCCACTTTGCTGAAGAGAAAAGAAAAGCTGCATCATTTTTCTGCTACTCCATTTTGATAAAAAGATACCTTTGGCTTCCTTTTTTTGCTATAATTATAAGCAAAAGTATAACTGGAACAAAATATCCCTTAACTGAAGGATCAGACACATCTACAGCTTCAACAACCTGACGACACCTCATTAAATGATATCCTCATTGAATGTTTCATGAGGTAAAATGTAATAGAATTATAGGTAACTTTCACCTGCTGGAATGCAACTTTCTCTGGCTGGATAATGTTAAAATATAGCTAGTAGCTACATTTTTAATTCTTTTTTTTTATTCATATGGGTATTTTTAATTGAGAAGAGAAAATATTGAGGCTTTTACTGTATGTATCCCAGGGCCAATATTACATACACTAGCTTGTTTTTATCACATAAAGGGTTCAGAAAAAAAGGAAGTCCCCATTTGTTCTTTCTTTCTGTCCTCCAGTCATAAAATAGCTGTTTTTGTGAGTTTAAACTCAAATCATTTGCTACTGCCCAGAAAAGATGTGATATTCAAATCAGAGGATTTAAATGCTTCTTGTCTTATTTCCTACCCCCTAACATGCTTTGATGTCTCCAGGCAGAATACCAAATGAAGATTCCTAACTGACAAAACTTTTTCTAACTTCATTGTTTTGCTTACAACCTGTATAAAAATGCTTTAAATCTTCAACTAGACTGCAAAATGTATATCTTTTACATCTCCATGGTTTTAATTATACCCTATTTTTAAAGAGAAATTTCTGTTTTGTTGATGGAAAATACATTAACAAAATTTGCTTAACAAAATCTTATATGAAGATATGAATACATAGAAAGTTCAAAGATATTCTGGCCATTGTAACATCTTGTTTTATAGTTTTCTTTATTTGAACAGTTAGTGTGAGAATAAGAAACAAATTAGTCTGAGTTATATTTATTAGGTGCCTAACATTTGAATCTATTTAGGTACCCTTCAGTCAGAATCTGCAAAGTCGAAGTCCGGATAGCAAAGGCTCAGAACAAACAAAGACTTGCAACAAAAGTCAAAAATAATAAAAAAAGTTTCTTCCAACATATTAATAACAAGAAAAAAAAATCAAGGAAACAGTCGGTCCACTGAAGAGAGAAGATGGCAAGGAAGTAACAGGCAACAGAGAGAAAGCAGAGAACTGCTTACTCATTCTGTGCATCAGTCTCACGCAAAAAGAAACTATAGCTCAACCCACCAAAACATAATTGTAAAGACAGGACCAGAAATAAAAGTTAAAATAAGCAAAAAATAGGAGGGAGAACACCTGTCTGATCTTGATGAAAACAAATCACCGTACTGATAGATTACATCCCAGAGTTTTAAAGTGGTTCATGTCAGAACCATTGCACCATTTCTTTCAAAAATCCTGGAGCACCGGGAAACAACCAGAGGACTGGAAAAGAGCTGATGTGGTTCCCATCTTCAAAAAGGAAAAAAAAAAAACAGGCCTCAGGAAACTATAGACCAATCAGCCTAACATCAATACCTGAAAGATACTGAAAAAGATAATAAAAAACAGATCTAACAACATCTAGAAACAACTAAAGTAATAACTAGCATTGCACGGGTTTTTTTAAGAACAGATCATGCCAAACCAATCTTATTTCATTCTTCAACACACAATGACTAAATAGTAGACAGCAAAAATATTGTGGACTAACTATATTTAGATTTCAGCAAGCATTCGATAATGTAGACCACTATTTACTACTTCTTAGTAAGCTAGAAAAAAGTAGAATAAAATCACCACCACTAGATGGACAGCAGCAACTGGCTGGCAAACCTGTACTCAAACAGTAGTCCTTAATGGGTCTAAGTCTACACTGGAGGGAAGTAAGCAGTGGGGTGCCACAGAGGTTCTGTCTTAGGCCCAGTACTCTTCAATATCTTCATTAACTACTTAGATAGAGAATAGAAGGGAATTTACCAAATTTGCAGATGATACTAAGCTGGCAGGAATAGCTAACACCCAAGAAGACAGGCTCAAGATCCAGATGGATCTTGAAGACTAGAACACTGGGCATATCTAACAAATGAAATTCAATGTAGAGAAAAGTAAATTCCTACACTTCGGCAGAAAACCAAAAGTACTCATATAGACTGGGTGAAACCAGTCTCAATAGCAGTAATTGTGAGAGAGATCTTGGAGTCTTTGGTGGATAACCAGTAAATATGAGCAGCAGTGTGCAGCAGCAGCCAAAAAAAGCAAATGCAATCTAAATTGTATTAACAGAGGATACAATCAGGATCAAGGAAAGTTCTAATACCACTCTATAATGCCTTCGTAAGACCATACCTAGAGTACTGCATCCAGTTTTGTTTACCACATTATATAAAAAGATGTTGAGACTCCGAAAAAGTACAGAGAAGAGCAACCAAGATGATTCGGGGAGTGGAGGCTAAAACAACGAATGGTGCAGGAACTGGCTTGGCTAGTCTAGTAAAGAGAAGGACCAGGATAGACACGATAGAGGTCTTCCATATTTGAGGGGCTGCCACAGGGAGGAAGGGTCAAGCTGTTTTTCCAAAAACTGTTGTAGCCAGACAAGGAATAATGGATAGAAACTGAACAAGGAGAGATTTAACCTGGAAATAGGAGAAACTTTCTGAAAGTAATCACAATGGAACAGCTTGCCCTCAGAAGTTGTAGGAGCACATTACTGAGACTTTCAAGAAGAGATTGGACTGCCATTTGTCAGAAATGGTGTAGGATCTCCCGCTTGGGCAGGGGTTGGATTAGATGACTACAAGTCCCTTCCAACTCTGATTATCTTTTAAATCTGTTAACCCAATGAGGTGGTACCTATAAAAGTTCAAAGGATATAACAATGACAGCATAAAAATATATTGACATGTGCTTACCTGATCATAATAAGGATTGTATTTCCACCCCTCCACAATTTTATTCAATATTCTAATCTATCCATGTATGGTGTATTATACTTCTAATTATTCTGTATACAAAGTAATCAGATTTGCCTTCCTTCTACCATATTTTAAGCATGTGTTGTGCATAAATTGTAATCTAAATTAAAACATCATTTGCTGATGTTCTAATTATATCTTCCTATCTTCTGATTTAAAAATTAAAGAATGGTAAATAGGTATTAGCAGGATGATCTTTTTTTTCTGTTCAATAAGAACTAAACTGGTGACTCGCCTTAATATAGCTGGTAATACTGACAAATAAAAATCTTAGTCTTTTCTCTCATTTGAAAGGTCTCTTCAGTAAGCAGACATGTCCTTGCAGTTTTATTTATTTTAAAAATAGACTAATGATTTTGTTGGATGGTTGCAAATATAAATTATCATCTCTATGCTGTCAATTTTAATTCCTGTGCAAGTTTTAAAAGGGAATTTGTCTAAGTCCTAAGTGGGATAACTCTCACGTGCCATACAAATGCTGATTTCAGTAGCTAAAGCAATCTGAAGGTGAAGAGATGCTCTATAAATTACAGCAATATTACGCTGACACAACAGCTTCTGTACATTAGTGGGAAGAATTCAATTGCAATTGCTATGTTTGCCTGTTCACTACACTGATGCATTTCTAGGGCAGCTGTAATTTGATAACCTCTGAGGTGTAAAACAAATAAGTAGAAACAGTTGACCCTTCCTGTGCTTAACTTATTTGGAATAATTTTTTCCTTAATCGTTTAAAACACACACATAAAGTTTGGAAATTAGCATCAAAAGTTTAGTAGTGATAAGCACTGTTGGGGGATAAATCTCTGGGTTTACAAGCAATATTTGAAATTTAACAATTAAATATATTTTATGTCGTATTTTCTTTATTCCAAAAGAGTTATTTTGAATGGCTCAAGTGTTTAAGACTTCAACCCATCCTTCTCAGAATTAACCTGTACATATGTCACCATTTTCCTTTCCATTTCCTAGGACATTTCTTTCTTTGGGGAAAAAAGTTTAATTTTCTATAACTCTAACTTGATATCTGAGAAATTCATGTTAGTACTATTTCCTTCAGGCAGCTTAAAAGTGCCTTAGAATTTTAATCAAATTATATGTTTTACTACAAGACATTTTAAATATATAAAAGTAACATAGTGACTACATTCAATTGGGATTCATTATTTTTAATTAAGGTTTACATTTCATTCAAATTAGTTTAATTCTTACTAGTCCATAGTTCTGAAGTGTATCTTCCATTCAATTTCTTAAAGTCAAAAGTTTAGGGCAAATCAGAAGTTCAGGAATATTAGGCGCAAATCTCCCATTGGTGTATCTGATAAAAATATCCCTACAATGTAGATTAGAACCTAAAGATAGTGACTTGCTCAAAATCATCAATAAGTTGGAAGCAATGGCAACTATTTACCTGTCTGCTTTTCACTTTGATGTCTCATTACTGCAAGACTTTTTGAGATGAAGTATTGTTTGCAGGGTGATGTATGAGTGGCTGTTTTTTGTGTCATTGTGCAACCTACCAGGTCACCCAGGCTTTCAGATCTAAAAGAAAAAAAGACTGCTACAAAGGAAAGTTCCTTAATATTATGGCTATCATATATTCACTGCAAACATGGAAGATAACAGATATTTCTTGTTGTTGTCAATTTATTTGTGCAGCTCACATCTATACTGCAATGCTTCTTCCTGGGATTTTACTGAAGCACAGAAAATGATGCCAAATTTCTGGAGAGATGATTGCACAAAAGAAGTCCCAACATTTTTGATATTTCATAGATAATAAAATTCAATATTCTTTTATCACTTCATGGGAATATTTCTGCTCTTATGTATAACATAGTCACAACACTTGTGTGTGTATATATAATATAATTATAAAACTTTAAAGCACTACAATGACGTGGATAATACCCGAAGGAAGCTGAACAGCACACATAAGATATCATAGTAATTGAAATTTTAAAAAACAAACTATAAATATATATTATATTTGTTAATATATAATATTATATATATATTATAGTATATATATATATATATATATAATATATATTATATATATATATATATATATATATATATATATTATATTTATTATCTATGGTGGTGTGTGTTGTTGTTGTGTGTGTGTTGTCAGCTTCCTTCACGCTATTATCCCACGTCATTGTAGTAATGTTAAAGTTGTAGCAACGTTTCAGCAGAATCTCACTCTGCCATCATCGAGGCTTCTGTATGGATGTGTTTCTCACAGCTTTTGGTTTCAAATTCGAGGCTGCTCCATTTTGATTGGCTAGGAACGCTGGTCTGTGTTTCACTGGATTTGGAGTTTGTATATATAATATATATATATATTAGTTATGAATCAGACCATACAGAAGCCTGTATGATGGGCAGATGCAGATTCTGCTCGATACAGTACTGCCAACAACTTTGAAAGCGACTACAATGAAGAGCACTACAATGACGTGGGATATATATATAATACTTGCTAGCAATTTGATTCTCTTTCATCTATTTGCCTTTTATGAGCCTGAAGTTGCAAGTTAAGATACATGGATGGTAATTCAATAGTTTTAAGATCCTTCTGATTCTCAGTGGAAGGAAATCAGGTTGAATGGGTATCAGAAGAAATAGAAACCTTTAATCCAGCCCCGTGCTTCACAATTAATATTAAAAAGAGGGGAAAAGGAAAGTATATTCAGCTGAGAATCATTACATATTAACTGCATGGAAAGAGGAAAAGAAATGTCAAGGACATGGAGTTGGAGAGAATGATGGACAGGGGCTCTACATCAGGAGACACACTGTAAAATATCCATACAGTGGCAGCTGTTGCTGTACATGTGGCTAATTTCTGAGAAAACAGGGGAGGAGATTTTACACACACCTTTATAATGATGGATTCTAAAAACATTGCAGCCACTGCCTTGATGTTTCTATGGAACTAGGCAGAAATACAAAAACCTGTCATACAATAACAATGTTGTAGAGCAGTTGTTATGTATATTTGCTATGCAACTGCATTACTGTGCCTAAAATTAAAATGTGAAAAGGTTTATGCATATTCGTTTTACATTATTGATTTTCATGGAGACATCATTGATTATAATTAATGAGCACAATTAGTTTGCTCTCCAAGGATCACATGAAATAAACAGCATAATACATTCATAAGCAAAGAGCAGAAAAAATAATTTATAAGGTTATAAAATGCAAGAAGAGAAAGTCAAGATATTTGACTACAAAGTAGGACAAAGAATACTATATGAACCAATGCCATGGAAAGCCTGAACATTTTTTAATGCAACTTCACCTTATGTTGCCTATTTTATTTAATTTTGTTGGAAGTTTCTAAGTGTTTTTATAACACTAATATTTTCTCCCATTTTCCACAGCAACAAACTGAACACATTTTATTTATATCATAATACAAATGTATAGTTGTAGAATAAGATGAACATATTTACAATCTAAGTATATTTGCAGTTGATTAATATTTTCTGCTCTTAATTAGAACTAACTAATCCTTTTGGGGTTTTTTCACAGTGTAGTACCAATCCAGAAAAAAAGCAGATGTTATCAAACATGTGCATACAAAACCCATCACACTTTCTTTTCTATTTATTTTTCTATATTCATAAAGCATCTAACTACATTAAAAAAACTTTTAAAATCATTTTCCAATATTTATGTATGGAACTTACATGACTATCAACTTATATAGATAAATGTTTGGTGGCTCACAAAAGGAGAAAGATGATCTCACATCTCATAAGAAAAGCACAACTTTCCATCATCCCATCATGATTCATTCATAGTATGAGTTATTCATTATTCAAACATTTACAAGGTTATAAAATGCAAGGAAAGGATTGTTATGGGTTGTACACATGCAATATAAGGTAAAGAACATTACAACACCATAAAAAGTATAATTACAACTTATTTGTTCATACAAACTTCAAACAATATTGCCTATTTCAACTGTGATTGATTCAAACTGAGTTTGGATATTCAGAGAGCATAATTCAGTTCTAACGTATGATTCAAATTTCAGTGGCAATCCAGTTCAGTTCAAACCCACTTTAAGATTCAGTATTTGATCTGAAAAAATGATTTATTCAAAAGCTGCAATGGCAAAATTTCAAAATGCCTGAAGCTGCTTTCTTTTTTTGGCAGAATGGAATGAAAATCTCTGGGATGATAAGCCCTGTAGAGGATTGTAACCTTGCCAAGCTTCAGATGAATATTTTCAAAAGTTACAACAGAATAATTTTAATGCATCCTCCTTTATCTATATTAAGGCAAAATTTACAAAATGTGAAAATGACAGCACAAGAATTTCCAATTTGTTCAGCAGAAAGGCTGTAAAGAAAATGGCTGAATCAATGCAGAAGAATTGAGCCAATATTTCGAATGCTGAAAGTAGAAATAAATAACATTAATACATAAATAGCAATATAAATTCTATACAAAATGAATGTTACCATTTTTATGTTGTTTTCCAAAGGTGAATTTTGTCTGCTTGTTTTGAAAAATGCTATTATGTTTTTTAGACAACAGGAACATGCTCCACCTTAATTTAATTTGTGCAATGCTGTTCCATCCTCCTAAAAGACAAAATAAATTTGGAATTTGTACTTTCAATGAATATATATCGAACAATCATTTATACCAATGAATTAAATAATGTAAGTATTAATTAAAGTATTAACAATTGAGAAAGGTACCAAGCATGATCTTTGGATTCCTGAACCCATAGTTCTCTTGAAGCTGGGGATAAAGATGAGGTCAGGGGGTATATTTTCTTTGATCTGGACCCAGGTGATCAAAGCAAACTATAAATTCCATTTTACTTTGGATGAAGAATCAAATAACCTTATTTGATTATAGAGGATAATAGAGAATAATACTGATACCCTAAACTGCAATTAATATTGATTTTTTTTACTTTTTTATCTTAATACCTTTAAATAATAGAATGTTCTTCTCTTACATTAATATTACTGCACTGACAACATTATCATAAAGGGAAACATATAACATAACTGAATGTGATGTGGTCACTGAAACGTGAACCATGAAACTCATTGTGGAGGAGAGCAGAGAACAACTAATGGGTTACCAATCACTTTGTATTGGGAACTTGCATCCTCCTAGCAAAAAATATATTTATGTGCATAAATAAAGCAACATGATGTAACTACAAGCAAATAGGATATAAGTCAGACAGTTACTTTAGAGCAAGGCTGTCAAACCCCTCGCCTGTGAGTCAGATGTATTACACACTGGCCATGCCCATGACCAGTTTAGCAAAGGGAGAAAAAGTCCTGATACTTTACATGATGCTGCTGTGATGTGATGTGGCACCCCTGCTTTAGACTCTTGATGCTATTTTTACATATAAGAATTAATTATTTAGATTTGTGACAAAATATGTGATTGCTGAAACTCTAATATACTTTCTTTTATAAAACTATTTCCCCTTTATTTGAAAAATAAATATCACTGCTATATATATTTTTATGGTTTACATTGTCATCTTTTATGTTTTTATGCTGTAGACTGCTGGGAGTTGTTTTTATTGAATCTGGTGGTCTATAAAAACAAACAAACATTTGATTTACAAGCTTTTTCAGTAGGGTACTTCTATGACAAAAGATTTTACGTGTAGGCTGATTAAGCTTGATAATGCATACTCTATCTTTTATACTTGTGATACATTTAAAATGATTTGTATTTGATCATTTCTACAATATAAGATGCCATGTGGCTTGGCTGCTATGGACCTACAGAACTTCCTTTTCCAATAAGAATGATCAGTTTGATTTGTTCTTCTTAAAAAAAAAAAACTAATTACTTGATTAAATCTATGTCAATTTTAATGGATTATATATTATATACTGTATATAATGGAATATAGATTTTCTGCAGGACAATTTATCTTCAGCCTGATCCTTCACATTTTCCAGCAAAACATTCATTGCCACCATTTTTGAATCCATCCACCAAGTTGCTGATCATCCTCTTTTTCCCTTTCCTTTAATTTTTTTCCAATATTATAGACTTCTTGGGGAATTGGTTCTTCACATAAATAATGCCTTTGAGCCAGGTCATTTGTGCTTCTAGTGAGACATATGGATCGATTTATTTGATGATCCATTTGTTTTCTTTTTTGCTCTCTATGGAATGCTTAGCAACCTTCTCCAATACTGACATTAAAAATCATGAATACACCCTATATCCTCTTCAAAGTGAAGCTTTCACTAGAAAGAGTGTCATAGGGAAAACCATTGCCTGCAGAATTGTAACCTTTTTAGTTATAGATACATCCTAGAATCGGAATATATTCATCAAAGCCTTCATTGCTATTCTATTAAGAGGTAGTGTGAAGTATTTCATCCATTATTATTGATAGTCACTCCTAAAAGACAAAAGGTATCCACTTCATTATCTTCATTGTCAGTTCTAAGCTTGGTTGCCATGCCTGTTGTTATTACTTTGGACTTCTTTATATTGCTCAGGCTGAAACCAATTCACCTAAGGCAGCCAAATCACTTTGAAGATGCAACATAATTTTATTAGGCATGCAAATATTACAGTGAATACTGGACTTCCAGTGAAGCATTTGCAGATTGTTGGGCAGATCTAACCAAAGGCAGAGCCATAGCTTATTTATCATTTATCTGTTGCAAATTCAAGAAAAAGAAAAAGGCAGATATAGCATGATTTTAGAATGTTTTTTTGATAAACACATCTGTGTGTCCTTTTCACTATTTATTGCTAGGTGAGCATGTTAGCCATGCTATCTTTTAGATATAATCAGTAGATATAAACAGTGCTATAAACCAGTAGATATAAACCATATGTTTGGAACAGAGGAGTCAAATTTGATTGCGTTGTAGGCCGCTCATGACATATTGCAATGTTTTTACCTTTGTGGAACTGGGGTGGGCATGGCCTGAGTGAACTGTATCCGGCCCACAGGCCACCAGTTTGACAAGGCCAGGTCTAAGAAGGACATTGCTTAGTCTAGAGTATATTGCTTAAAATATTATTTTTCCATCAGTTTTTAAAACAAGGGGAGCGTGGATATGAGTCTCAGTATGTGAATGTATGTGTATTTGCATGTTTCTGATTTAAAATGGGAGGAAAATCGTTATTAGAAAGAACAAATCAATAATTTATGTGGAAGAATGATGGTGAGTGATTACCACAAAGTTATTTGTACAAAGGGCATTAGATAAAAAATAACCCTGAATATCTTTAAAGAAATTATAACAAGGAAGTGGAATTATAATTTTATACAAAGTATATTTTGTCTTATTTCAATATATGAGAAAATATGATATAACTAAGAACCTTCTTCATTGATATAGTAAATATTTACATTTCCAGAAGTTTGCTTTTCATTTAAAGAGGGAGCAAAAAGAAATACAATCCATGGAATCAGAAAGACACAAACAATATAATATTTTCCAATAATTAAATATGTTGCTATAGTGATGTATTATGTACACTCATATGCAATGAGGAAACACCACTGGATCATAAAATTATACAGTACAACAAATTAATTGTGAAAAATTCATTTAGCTACCCTGCTGGAAAGACAAGTACATATTATCTATGTCAATTAGAAAGGTGACAGTTTCGTTTTTGTTTTATTTTTATTTCCTTTAAAACACCCCCAGAATAGTGAATATAACACATCAGAGTCCATTCTGTTAATTCTGTCCATCTTATTTCAGAATATTCTTTTGGATTTATTGCACAGTCAGAAAATACACCAAATATTTCTTTTTGTCTTCTGATATTTTTAATAGAATATTGTCCATAAATACAATGAACAAAGCTGAAGTCGTCATGGACTATAAGTCCCTAGGCTGTCAACTAAAAAGATACTCCTTTGGTCTTTTTAGCTGCCAGAAAAAGGGAGTGGGAGAAAACAAGGCATTCCTTAAATGCTTAGATAATCACCCAGGCAGCCCAAAATTGTTGGAGCATAAGAAGGTTATTGGAGAGCATGATGGATGACTCTTGGAGATGGATGTGTCCCATTGGAGAAGTCTCATCGAGGGGGTGGAGGAAGACCAGGGTCAAGGAGAAAATGTATGATGTAATTTAGTATTGACTGCATCCAGCTAACACCAACATGGCTACTTCAAATAAATCAATTTTCTTTTCTCTGGGGGAAAAAAAAAGGAGATCTGCTGTGGATAAGGGTATAGCCCAGCACAAGATTCACACCCTCTCCCCTGGATTTTCAAGGGCTAGCAAGACCTCACCGGACGCTACCAGAACAGCGAAGCTTTCCAAGTCACAGGCACCTCTCTTGGGGTGAACCCATTCCAGGGTGCCCTGCCCTTCACAAAGAAAAGAGAATTCTCCCAGGGCTACCGCCGGCTTCTCTGGGATCATTTTTCTTAGTTTTCTATAACTATGACAGCTTCATGAACAGTTTTTCTACTTCCTATCTACTGCCTTCAAGTCATCTTCAGTGAAGCTATTTGGAGCCATTCTTATTTTATCAGTTTAAAGAAGGCAGTTCTCTCTTCTTCTGATATAGTTGTTGGCCACTTTGACTAAGACTGCAGAAAGACTGGACACTGGACTTCTGCACAGCCATATGTTTATTTAATGCTAGAGTGATAGTTTTCATTGCATTTGTCAAATTTATCTGGCCTCTTTATAAACACAGGACTTTTGAAAGAGCGCTAAAACTATTTGGTTGGTTTGATGTGGTTTGGTTTGGTTTGGCATGGTTTGTTAACAACAGTATTTTGCCAAGAATCAGGGCAGTGATTAGAGGCCCAGGCAATTGGTTCTTTTGGATCCAGAGACTATTAACATGAAAATTAACATAGTAAATAAGGAGATTTTAAGCTTTATCATTAACGCAAGCAGAGTTAAAACCAAAGCTTAAAGAGCATCCATACCAACAAGATGTCATTATGAGACTAAATTCCCAGAATAAAAATGGTTTTCCTCATTGCCACTAAAATGAATTAATTGATAACTGAAAAATCATTGCTTATACGCTGAATGCAAAGTTAATTTAAACTGGACAAGATATCAATTTTCTATAAATTATGGTTTTTTGGGGGGGAGCGGTATATTCAGTCAAGATTAGTACATTGCAGGTTTTTTTCTGCTTTTGAATATTAAAACATTTTGTATGGCTATGTATTTAATGGGATTTTTTGTTATTTTATGTAATGATGATCTCTGAGTATTTATGTAAGAGTAGTAAACTATTACACTGACAAGGCAATGCTGCTGGGATCAATCTTATAAAATCTAATTTTCTCAAAATATAATGCTATTTATATCTTTTTGGTGAGGAGGTAGACACCATTTCATCCACTCTATCCTAGCTTTTCTGTTACTAAGTTCCACAGTGATGATTAGATTGTCTCTAATAACATCAATCACATTTGAATGGTCCAGAAACTTGATCTAGCATTCTATTCTTCACTGTTGTCATTGGTTACTGCCATGGACTGCTAGCAGCAAGGCTAAAACAGGATTCTTTGATCATTCACCGACAACATCATCACTCCTTCAGAATGGTAATTGGAGATGAAGATCCTTGGTTATATAGGAGAAAATAATGTCAGTTGGAACAAATAAATTATTCTTTCTCAAGTGACTGTCTCAGGTAAAATAAATCTGCCAATTCAGCTATTTAAATGCAAGAAAGTTGATTAAACTATAAAAAGATACTAAGGAGCAAGAACAGTTCTGGGAAGCAAGGCTATAAGAAGGTATTTAGAAGAAAATAATATATTGGAAGGTAACTAATTCCAAGAAAACACCCTTCATTTGTCAAATACACTTTGTGGTACCACCTCCTAATTTCATATCGTCAACTCATTTTATGTTTCTGTTCTCAATCAATTAGTTACAACTACTGTATTCTAATGTACTGTATTCTAATTTTCATAATAGTCAGAGGGGTTGAATCCCAACCCCACTTTTAGCCTGGCTTATGCTGCTTCCAGTTTCATAATAAATGTTATGTGCTTCAATGAAAGAGTCTGTCATATATTTACTTTTAAATAACTTTATCAAAAGATTTATTCTACAGTTACCAATTTCCTCCAGCTGAATTTCTACTAGACCAGTCAGTTTGGCTAATTTATAAATATAGATTTAATTAAATTTACTGTGTGCCTGTAGAGTATAAGAAGATGATCTTGACAGAAATTTGCAAGAATGATTACCTAGGCAAAAGGATCTGGAACATTTTTCTTAAGTCAAGCGAAATAAGATAATACTTAGAAGGACTCCAGTCTAATTCACCGTAGTAATATAAAAGGGAGAGGGGACAACATAACTGAACTTGCAAGGTTCTGCCATGAGAGCCAATCTTAATATTTTAGCCTTATGATCGAATTGATTTTCTGGTCTGGTATCTAGAGGGACTGACAATATGCTTGTGCATCTGTATATAATATGGGTCATTTCCTCTGTATGAAATATGCTCTTGTTAGATAGTATGGACAATTCTTGATATCCTTCCCTCACGGCTATATTTTAAAACTAATCCAAATCTCAAATGCCAAACTGACAGTCCATATTACTAACAAGCAAGGGGGGCTCATTATAATATAGGAAGTCTGATATCAAAGCTTCTTCTTTCACTGTAAATAGAAAATATGTATAGAGTTTAGAGGATATCATTGGAATGGGGCTGAAAGATACAGTTTTCCATATTCCTATGGCCTCTGTTTGAAGTATGGAGTCACAAGAAAAGAAAAGTTGAAATAAAAAGGAAGCATATCATTATTCTTTTTTTTTAATTTAGAAATTTAGAAATTAATTTCTTTGGGAATTTTCTGCTTTACCTCATTTGCAACTGAGTAATTTGGCAGGTCTTTCAACACTGTTGCAATACTATTGCATTTTTAATATTTAAACTTAAAATTGACTTTTTAGTTTGTAACTTCTTTTTAAAATAAAATCTGATTCTTTGCAATTACCTCCCATGAGGATGGAAAAGAACTGAATCATATAGTCAGTATTGACATCTGTACATAGCATGGGCAAAATATATTTTTGATTTTTTTTTAGTTTTTAGCTTTCAGAGAGAGCCATAGCATGAGAGGCCATTTCTCTTATACAACAGCTTTACAAGGTAAATGTATGGTAAGGTGAAACCTGGAAGATAAATTATAGTGAGAACTATCAAGCTGCTATCCCAGGAGGCAGGATCATAGTTTTCAAACCCAGAGGTCTGGAAATATCTGGTATTTAACTCTGTAGATTTAAGTGTACTTTTAAAAGGAGTGGCAAAACCTGGAGGCAGAGTGAAAAGAGGGATCAGCCTAGAATCAGTACTTAGCCACAAACAGACTAAGTCCAGCCTCCTTTGAGTTATGCTGATACTTATCTGATCAAATCAGGTTAGATAGTCAGCAGTTCAGAAGATGCCTATGTACAGGGCTGTGATGCTAATGGTTTGGCCCAGTTCTATAGAACCTGTAGCTACAAAGAGCAGCTGACACCGAACCAGTTCGGTGTTTGGTCCACTCTCCTGCCTGGGCTCTAGGCTGTCCTTTATTCCCTGCTTTTCCCTCCTCAGCTGCTTTGCATGGCACAGATGAGGTTAAAAAAGCAGGAAACAAGAGGATTTTCAAATGCTGTGCACCAGAGCGCAGCTCTTGTCAGTTGTCCAGGCAGCACAGCTGATGATTTCTTGCAAATGCTGCACGTACAATTGTCCCCAGTTCGGAAAACCAGCAAATCGCTCCACTGACTGGCTCTACCCCTCCCCACCCACTCACTCCTTACCTGTCATGTGAGCCATCCAACTTGCCTGGTTTGGTAAGTTGCTATTTTTGCTATTTTTCTCCCCTGACCATGAGCTGTTCTGTTCTACCAGGAGATCTAGATTAGCTAGAAAGCAGGAAATCCTTGGATTTCTTGCTTTCTAGCTAATCTAAAAGCAGAGCTGAATCTTCCTTAGGACTAAAGCTTTTTAGTGCAGACTCAAGTAGCCAATTTCAGATAGATAGATCTCTAAGTTAATCTGTGATTCTGTGAGCACTTCAATCTGCCTGCATGCTTTGCCTGCTTTTGGTAAAAGTTGATATCTTTTTTTATAAAAAAATCAACATTTACATATTTATAATATTTATATACAAGCCATGCCCACCCAGTCACATGACCACCAAGCCATGCCCAGTTAGCAAGCCATGCCCACCCAATCACATGACCACCAAACCACACCCACAAATTAGGCTACACCCACAGAACCAGTTGTTAAGAAATTTGAATCCCACCCCTGCCTATGTATTTGCAACAAATCAGCATAATTGAACCTTCATGTGTAGATCTGGTCTTTTCCAGAAAGTATTAGAGACATGAATTACATCAAAAGTAAGATGGTAGGCATTAATAAATAATCAGTTATGTAATACCTCATAACTTATCAGCTTCTTTAACTCATACCTTTACCCTTTTACTAAAATTACAGTTGCATTTGTTAAATTTATAATGGAGTGTTGATTATTTTTTCCCTGAAGACCATAACTGACTTCAAAGAAGCAGCTATGTAAAGATCTGCAGTCAGCACACCTCTTTTCTTTCCTTCAAAACACCAACGAGAAAATGATTGAACCAAAGTCATTTATGGCTAAAGGGGGAATGGAACTTGAATTACCCTAATGACTTGCATCCCTAATATTAGTGCAACAGCTTAATCACTATATCATACCTATTGTCTAATTTGAGAGAATAATCATTGTTGGAACTACCATGTCAATTATGTATAAATTATTCTCAATTTAATTTTTCTTTCAATCTATTTAGAGAGACCATAAAAATGTTTTTATTCATGCTATAGAAATGTCTAAAAATATTTGGTTTTCTTTTCCCAGGTGCTTTTTCATGTATTCTGAAAAAGACTTAAAACCAATCAAAGACAAGGTTACATTCCCTTAGCCTAGCTTTGGAGTCTTCTAAATTCAATACTATTTTAGAGAAGTTCAATTAGTGACAATAGACTAAATAAAATGGCCATATCTCAACAAAACAAATGTTGCATGCATCTAATACCATAACCAAATAACATCCAGGTTTATTTGAAATATGGTTTAGCAACTTTAACTAATACAAAAATGTACTAAACGCTGCCACAAATACTGATAGGATTTTGTCCCATTCATATGGCTGCTAATTAATTTCTGGATCTGTTTAAAATATTGATATTATATTAAACAGTCTTTAATTTTCCACTTATATGCATGTGGATTATCAGCATTGAAGATCATATTTGCATATTTCTTTATAAGGAATTAGATGAGGAATAATGTAAAAGGGACTCAGCAACAGCAAACAATGCTGATTATAAGGCAACTAATTGCAAGTGGAGTCAGTTACAATAGATTGAACATTAAAATGTGTGTTAAAGGTTTTATTTTAAGGAGTGACTTAATTTTTTTTAATGAATTATTATATTTTGTATTGGGCAATTCACTTTCCATACCTATCAAAGACTTTGATAAATTAAAACAAAATCCATCAAGTAGCATATGAAAGGATTGTGGTAATTCAGATAATATATATACAGCAGAACAAGTAAAAGTTCTCAGTTTTGAGGTACATGAATGAATCTAACAATTTGAAAAAAATTATAAACTCTTTAAGGCCCTGTCACACTGGCCGACGGATGCAAAACATTAGTAAAAAGGACACAGCGGATCCATCCATTGTTATCCGCTCTCAAAAGGGCAAAAATTTGCGATAAGCAGAGCGGATAACACGGAAATGGAACGGACGGGGGAGGACGCAGGGCTGGATGGAAAGCGGAACGATGCTCGATGAACAGAAGCCTAGCAGTATGGGAAGTGGATGGAGCAGATGCACTCCGCCAGGCTTCCGGTGGGGACTGCAGCAAATTGACATGGAACGGAAAACAGCAAGATGCAGTGTGACGCCGAGCGGATGAAGCGGAGCACAGCGAAGCCTAAGTGGATGAAGCAGATGCATGAGCGGAGCAAAAGGCTATGCGGATGCCTAAGCGGAAGGCCTAGCCGGAAGCCTAGCGGATGCCTACATTCACTGCACATGTGGGGAGGATGCATTTGCGTCAGCCCCGCAGCATATAAAGGGAGGCATGCTGCCCAAGCAAGGTCACCATTCAAGGAAAGACCTGTTCGCAGAACAATCAAGTGCCTTGCTAGCCTTGCCCTGCATGCTGCCTGCAAGCTTGCTGCCAGCCTTGCTGCTGCCACTCCCGCCAGCCTCCTTGCCAGCCTCCCCTGCCCAGTCTTTGCTGTCTGCCGCCTGCAGCCTTGCTGACAGCCTGCCTGCCCCTGCCTTCCAGCCAGCCTGCTGCCGCCGCCTGCCTGCCAGTCTGCCTGCCCAGCCTTTGGTGGCGTGATTCCTACAAGCCTTCAGCAGCCTTCCTGCAGCCTGGTGCATGCCTTCCTGCCAGCCTGCCTGCCAGCCTGCCTTGCCTGCCTGCCAGCAACCCACAACCATGGGGAAAGAAGACAAAGCCTCAGACATCTGCTGCCAGCCCTGGCAAGAGGGACAGGGCCACCCCCCACCCCCTGGCCCTCACTCTGTCTTTTGCTGGGGCTTCTGTAGCTGGGCTTGCTCTTCTGCGCTGGGGCTTCTGCTGCTTCTGCTTCTCGGAGAGCTGATGATGCTGTTTATGGCAGTGGTGCTTCTGCTCGTGCTTACTCTGCTGATGCTGCTGTCTGGGGTGGTGCTTCTGCTGGTGCTTAGTTTGCTGATGCTGCTTCTGGTGGTGCTTCTGCTGATGCTGCTTCTGGTGGTGGTCCTTCTGCTGGTACTTACTCTGCTGTAGCTGCTCCCTCGTACTGCTGGTCCTGCTCATCCTACTCGTCCTGCTCATGCTCCTGGTCTTGCTCGTCCTGCTGGTCCTGCTCGTGCTCCTGGTCTGCTCGTCCTGCTGGTCCTGCTGGTTCTGCTCGTGCTCCTGGTCCTGCTCATGCTCCTGGTGTCTGCTGGCACTGCTGGTGCTTACTCTGCTGTCTGCTGATCCTGGTCCTGCTGCTCGCTGCTGCTGCTGCTGGTCCTGATGATGATGATGATCCTGCTGGTTCTGCTGCTGCTGGTGGTGTGGAGGAGCAGCCCCTACAACCTGGAAGCCCCTCTGATGAGGGCCCATCTGGTTCCTGTCAAAGGGAGAAAGCGGCATTTGCAAGAAAGGCGAGAAGAGGCAATACTCCATTAGGGAGGAACGACGAGGATGAGGGCTGGAGTGGATGAGAGAGAATGACATATCAATGGTGGAAGGGACACAGGCTCTACAGGACACCAAAAGGAAGCAGGCTGCTTGGAGACAGAAAGGCGGAGAGTCTGGGCTACACTTCGGAGTGCTCCTCGGCTGGTAGAAGCATGCACACCTGGTACAGGAAGCTGCACCTCAAGAAATCTGGCCAGGCCAGCGTCCTAATGCTGACAAGACAGGAGAGACCTCGATGGCCAAGGTGCAGCTTCCTGGAGGTGAGATCCGCCACCGAGGAGCAGCCCCTCTCAAACCCTCTCTCGCGGCAGCCTGCTGAGAGCCAGTCCTCTTCCGGCCAAGAGTCAGCTCCTGTCTCCAGGCAGGTTTCTGTGGAGCGTCCCATGGCGGAGAACCCACGGACAGTTGTTTTAACTGTGGCGGAGCGTGTTGGAGGACTCCCTGGTGCAGTGGAAGAAAGGAGACGGCACTTCCACCACAGTCCTACCCGCATCACACCCCCAGCTCCACCTCCACAAAAAAGGCAGAGAGCCAGACAGGAGAGGCAGAGCCACACTGTCCTGCTGGAGATCAGGACACCATCCAGAGCAACATAGATCTCCTCTCTCAGCTGGTCCACACCGACTCCTCATCCTCCAACCGCAAGCCCTTCCTCACCTATGTCAACCAGACCCTCACGGACATGGCGGAACCCCCAATACCAGGGGGCTGAAGAACCAGATCACCGAGCTGCTTCACAACCCTCCAGATCCAGAGGAACCTGCTCCCACCCAGTCCAGGTCTGCTCCTCCACCCCAGGTGATGTCCCTCCCATTCCAAGGCTTTCCACAGGCCTTCACCTACCAGGGCTACGGCTACCAGGAGGTCCACAGCACAGGCAGCATGCCACGCAGCCAAGAGCAGCCCTTCCCAGTCCAGGCACAGGCTCATCGGACGCCAGCGTTGCCACTGGTTCCACTGGTGCCACGATGCCACCCAACGCCACTGATGCCACCGACACTACGATGCCCCCACAGCCACGATGCCACCAACGCCAGTCCTCACCCAGCTGCAGACCAGGACAGCCCCACTACACTGCTCCTTCCTCCACCCCACAGCCAAGCCCGCCTCAGTACATCTGTCGTCGTATTGACTGAACACTCATGGCATGGAGGAAGGAGCTCTCAAACATCATGGGGCTGAGCCAGCTGTCTGAGAGATTCCTCAACTCACCGTCACCTGTTGTCCACTCGGGACCAGGCACCTCAGTGGCACTTCAGACCAGCCACTCCAGCAGCAGCCACCTCCACAACCACCTGGACCCTTCACCCTGAGACTGGGCACACCTGCCGGATCTGATCCGATAAAGAGTGCCAGAGATTGGTGGCTCCTGTAGACTTTATTTGGACACTTGACTTGGGTCATTTTCTTTACCAGCTTGTTATTAAAAGATTATCTTTTGCTTCACACACTTGCCTCATTTATTTTATTAAATAAAGTTTTGGTGGAAAACTTTTAGAAATGGGTTTAAGCCTTTGCATGCTTATGGGATGGGTAAAGATAGGCAGTGGGTGTGGGCCAGGGAATACCTTTGCGTATGGGTAATTAGCTGTGGGATTGCGGTAATACTGTTGGCGTATGGCAGGGAATACCTGTTTGGGATAGTCCAGGGATACCTTTGGGATGGGCAATAGCTGTGGGATGTGCAAGGGATACCTGGTGGGATGGGCGCAGGCGATTACCTTTTGGGATGGGTTAATATCTGTGGAATCGGGCAGGGATCCTGTGGGATGTGGCAGGGGATACCTTTGGGGAACTAGGGTTATAGCTGTGTGTACCGATAGATAAAACCGTCCAGTGCCGAAGCATAGTGGGACTGTATGGTTGTCCACCCTCCCGGTGCCCACACCTACTTGGCCCAACTTTATTATCAATGAATGAATGTAATCATTGATCTCACACATGTCAACATACCCTTCTATGAAACCCCCTCAGTATCACCAACTCATGTCCTCATCCTCAGTTTGTCGATCTCGATGAAGTGCCTCCGTGTTTGACTGAGCGTTGTCTGAAGCCTGTCGACCACCGTTTAACGATTGACTGGCGATCCTCCCGTGGAGAACAGGCTGAAGAGGCAAAGCTCCTATCCCATTAATATCAACCATCGCTGTCTGTGCACGTCCATCGCTCCAGGCTGGGTGGAGTTGCACATACAAGGTGTTTCAGGACCGCTCTGCCGCTGCTGTCTTCCCTTCACGTGGAGACGTCTGTTGTGCGCACTTTACGGTTACATCCCTCGAGTGTCCTATCAGGTTTTGCCCTTGCCTCCCATTTCCCCAGGCTCCGTAGTCCCCTATTGCCTTGTTGGGAGGCCCACGAGCTGTTCGGCCAACAGGCGTGGGTACGGGTTAGTCTTGACATGAGATTGTGTCAGGATGCCGCCAAGCATTCCACGATTGCTCCTGCACAGCTCCCTCTAGGTGTGATGCTGGCATAGGCATGGTGAGAAGAACCTGTGGACTCTGGGGTTTAATGGCCAGGTAATGCAAAGGGGTTCTTCCACCCACCGCGTCTTGCCCAGGACAGGCCTGTAGTATGATGAGACCTCTCTCTCACCGTGTGAAGGTATCCTTGAAGATGGTAGTTCTGGATTGTGGAGGAGTGGTGAGTGTTCACGGCTATCATGAGGGTAGGTCGACCTAGAGAACATCACACCGATAGAGTTTTGGGGCAGAGCATCTGAATCATCCACTAATAAGTTAGGTCTTGCGTTGTCATATTGATGGTAGGGGGTCTGGATCTGGGAAACCCATGATGAGGTTGCGTTCCAGCCCAATCCTTGAGGTCACTGGAGTTTATACTGGGCAATCTGAAGATGAGCCATGCCTGAAGCATCAGTGTACATGAGAACTGTTAGTCAGCATCGATCCATCTGAGAGCTGAGAGCGAATGATGCTGAAGAAGCCCTCTGAGTTGAACATAGAGTGGACCTTCCGACTTTGTGCTGGCGGCTTTGCATGGCCACATGGCTTCCCATCTATGGCTCCAACGGCTGTATTGCTGAGTGGGGAAGATCCAACTTCACATATAACCAGACACTTATCTGCCTTCTTCCATCCCCTTCTTCGGTGGAGGACACTGGAGGAGCTCCTCCATGTATTCCTTCGTGATGGCTTGCACCACCCTTCTCTGACCACAAATGCTGATGTATTGCCTGTGGCACCCGTCCATGCCTTACTGCCCATCTCCTGTAGGTGGTCCCTGAGGTCAAGGTGGTGCAGAGTGAGTGCCGCACTTTGTTGATGTTCCAGGATCCAGGCAGAGGGGGCCGGCAGACGTTAGGTTGCGTCTGCTTGCGTGCATCCTGTGGTGTCTTAGCCGCTGCACCACTTCGTTTCAAACATGGCTGGAGAGGCATCCTCATGAAGTTCTGGATTGTGCACAAGAGGGTCTTCGTTCCTTGACAAATCCACCATCAGCTTTGTTGTTAACAGTCCGTACTCCTGGCTCTTCTCCTGAGTCCATCTTCCGGACCCAGACGCCCTTCTTTGGCACCTCCTTTTCTTCCCGTAATAGAGTTCACGAGTCTGTATAGACTGGACTTCACACTGTTGCAGGAATGATGGTGGCTAACAAAAGGACTGTGTGTACGATTCCAAGGGGACAATATGACGTGGATCTGCTGTGGAAGAGCAAGAGCAGGGGACAGATGCCAAGGCGTTCTGCAGAGGTCCTGACACAGGCCCAGGCGTGCCTGGAACTGAAAGGTGAGAATCCAGGTGAGTTGCTCCCCCTTGTTTATAGGCAATAATAGGTTTATCACTGAGGTGGTCCTTGCCATCCTTTAGGCATCCTCTCAGACACATCTTTAATATCCGAGATAGGTCCCTTGCGAAACGTTTTTTCCCACATTTAGTAATGCTTATCTCTTGTAATCTGCATCCCGGCGGTATTCCTTTCTCCGTTCCGCTCCTACGTAAGCACTGCGTTGTCCGTTTCGCATCCGTTTTCATTCCTCCCTCTTGGGTCCGCTTTCCTGCTGAGCGGATGTGACGTTCGACGCCGGATAGCGCGCAAGCGTGAATGCCTAGTCGGATTGTTTAGCCGAGACGGCGCGTAACGGATGCCAACGGTTGGTATTGAAGAACGGATGCCCCCGTATGCCCTATAGCGGCAGTGCAGAATGAGGCGTGGATACAATACATTTTCCGCTCAAAAGTTTTGAGCAGCTCAAAACCTTTTGAGCAGATGAAAGGTCAATAGACGGATGCTGGACGGATAGAGAGGAAGCAAAACGGAGGCAATGACTACAGAACGGAAGCATCGCGTTAACCAACGATTGGCAAGTGTTTTTCTCCATTTTACATCCTCTTTCCATCCATTGGTGCAAGGTGACAGGGGCTTTAATTACTGGATACTAATAAATATAAATTGATTAAAATGTGAAAAAATGAATTCAATCAATTAATTATGTTTTTCCATAAGGATATATTATTCAAGAAAAATAGACTATTTATGGATGAAGGATGATTATAAGATAAAGGAAATTAAATGACTGGATCCATTATGTTATTATTTTGCTTAAGAGTGTAAGATTTTCAAAAGATGGAATTAATAACAAACATGTTCAGTATTATCATTACAGGATCAGTTAGCCACTGTAGCACATTGGATTTGATTATAAAAAGAGATTTTAGAGCACACATAAACATACATCTTTCTTCAAGCCTTTAGAACAGAATTTTTCCTCCTAAGAATCATGCAGATGGTGCTATATGATCTTAGAAAGCAAATAGTTATTTTCAAGAACTTTAGAGAGATACCAAAGCACTTTTTTTGGAACTGCAATTTAATCATTGCACAACTCTATTGTCTATGGGGAAGATATTTTACAAGCAGCAGATCAACAGGTTGCTACTCAAATTCAGATACAATCAGAAACAGGTACAGAGAAACAACAAAAGAAGTGAGAAGAAATATGGACAGGAAAATGTTTGATTTTGCTTGATTACTGATGTATGTATACAGATGTACCAATTAGTACTTTGATGGGAGACCATTACAAAATTATTATTTTTAAAAAACTAATCTACATAAACATATATATATATATA
>BHFT01044679.1:0-22751 GCA_004320025.1 Laticauda laticaudata
TGTGCAGCTCAAAACTTTTTGAGCGGATGAAATAGCAGTAGACGGATGTTTCACGGATAGAGCGTATGAAAGATGTATGCAGTAAGTACACAACGGATGCATCGCGTTTTCCAACGGATGGCAAGCTTTTTTGTCCATTTTAAATCCTCTTTGTATCCATTGGTGCAGTGGGACATGGGCTTAAAGTGGCACAGATGCCCCAATGCTTTCACTTCTAACTACATGAGTCTATAATCCAGGGTTTTCAAACTTGACAGCTTTAATATTTGTGAATTCTTCTTCCAGTCATGTTAGCTCCACAAGTCTTAAGCTTGCCAAGTTTGAAGACCCTTGGTCTATATACATCTCCTAAACTCAAAGAAAATGGCAGAATGTAAAACAGACACAAAAGAAATAGATAAAAGTAAGGGACTTTTATATCCCTCTTTTTTCCTCAATTCTCACCCCCAACTATCCCTCTGAATGGTTCAAAATCCGTAGTTCACTGTAATGATTACACCAATTTTTCAAACTTTGCAACTTTAAAATGCGTGGACTTCACCTCCCAGAATTCCCAAGCGAGCTTGGCTAGATAGGGAATTCTGGGAGTTGGTCCTCACATTTTAAAGTTTTTTTTTACACAGTTGGGTTCTTTAAAAAAAGGAATCTCTGCTACCCTCTGCTTTTTTACTTTCACAGGAGGGATCAAAAAAGCACAGCCTCCCACTGAATCCCAAAGATTTTCACACCAGCCCAGGAATCATTGTATTGAACCTTGAATCTTGTTTCTGTTTCTCCCTTTTGGAAGGAGGTTTCGAAGTATTTATAGCAGGACCAGTAGATTCTGTAAGAGCTTGTTCCTATGGAACAAGCCTATGCCATCCATCTTGTAAACTTGGATTCTTTTATTTTGACATGTATATGGAAACATCCGAAATAGACTGTGATGTTTCTTTGTCATATATGTACGTGTATGTGGGTACATGCGTAATGGTTATATTTTGAGAACTGAATGCAACAAAATTTAGTTTTAATGTATGCTGGCTAGTGTACATTTAAAGTGACAATAGTTTTCTGTTCTGTCCTGTTCCATTCCAGTTCCATTCCAATGTATCCCACTCCATTCCAGTTCCATTCCAATGTATTCCACTCCACTCCAGTTCCATCCCACTCCATTCCAGTTCCATTCCAATGTATCCCACTCCATTCCAGTTCCATTTCAATGTATTCCACTCCATTCCAGTTCCATTCCAATGTATCCCACTCCATTCCAGTTCCATTCCACTCCATTCCAGTTCCATTCCAATGTATTCCACTCCATTCCAGTGCAATTCCAATATATTCCACTCCATTCCAGTTCCATTCCAATGTATTCCACTCCATTCCAGTTCCATTCCAATGTATCCCACTCCATTCCAGTTCCATTCCAATGTATGCGACTCCATTCCAGTTCCATTCCAATGTATCCCACTCCATTCCAGTTCTTTTCCAATGTATCCCACTCCATTCCAGTTCCATTCCAGTTCTATCCCACTCTATTCCAGTTCTTTTCCAATGTATTCCACTCCATTCCAGTTCTTTTCCAATGTATTCCACTCCATTCCAGTTCCATTCCAATTCTGTTCCATTCTAACTTTTGAGTAGCTGATGCAGCTTGCATAAAAAGAGCAAAAGGAAAAATAAACCAGGAACACTTCACCAATGCCCTTGGTACAACCGGAAAACAAATATAAATTTTTGTCGGCGAGGCGAGCGGCTGCTCGGAGTCACCGACCCTCTGAAAAAAACCACATCAAACGCAAAATTCGAGGCAAGGAGCTCCGGTTTTTGACGGGTTAAAATTCAGCTGAGCTTGCTCGAGAGGTGTGGCCTCCGGGGAAAGAGACGGGTGGGTGGGGGAGCTTCTTTCTCTTGAACCCGCCCTTCTTCGGCAAATTTGCAAGCGGATCAGCCTGCTTGAAATTGCAAATCTAAGATTAATTAGAAATAAAATTTGGGGTGGAGGGGGGTCTTGTTCCACAAGCGCGCCTTTCTTCGAGGCCGGAATTCCCATTGCAAGGAAGATCTCTCCGGCCTTACTCGGGATGTGTAAGTGAAGGGGCGAGGCGGGAGCAAGAGGAAACGCCAAATGAAGAGGGGTATACGCAGCACCCCCTCCAAACGGCCTTTGGTTGCGTGCACGGGACTGCCAATGAGGGAAGGGGCGCTGTTAATTGGTTTTCATTGCATAAATCAAGAATCAGGGGGAAACTATTGAAATGGCAGCTAAACAGATAAGGAAATGCATCTTTAGTTCAAATGCAAGCCACAGTAGAGTAGAAGAGTTGAGTAGAGTAGAGTAGAGTAGAGTAGAGTAGAGTAGAGTAGAGTAGAGTAGAGTAGAGTAGAGTAAAGAAAGAAACTTGCAGGTGATCTAGTCCAACCTCCTATCCAAGCAGAAGACCCAACACCGTTTCAGACAAATGGCAGTCCAGTCTCTTCTTGAAAGCTTCCACTAATGAAGCACCCACAACTTCTGAAGGCAATTTCTGTTCCATGGGTTGATTGTTCTCACTGTCTCCTTATTTCTAGGTTGAATGTCTACTTGATCAGTCTCCATCTGTTATTCCTTGTCTCGCCTTCAGGTGCTTTGGAAAATAGCTTGACCCCTTCCTCCCTGTGGCAGCCCCTGAAATATTGGAAGGTCGCTATCATGTCTCCCCTGGTCCTTCTCTTCACTAGACTAGCCATGCCCAGTTCCTGTAATCGTTCATACGTTTTAGCCTCTAGTCCCCTATCCATCCTGGTTGCTCTTCTCTGTAGTTCTGAATATAAGCAGTTTAGAATTGCAATGTCTGTTGCAATTACATTGTGTGTGTTTTTTCTCCCTCTGGGAAGTGAAAAATTGATCTGTGACAGTTCTCTGCTGCCCACTCGCCACAGCCAACTCACCGCAGGGCAAGAGTTACATGAATATCAAAGAAATAGTGGAATGGGGCCATTAAAGGATGCAAAAGGAGGGACAGAATGAAATGTGAATGGCAAAACTTAAAATAATTTTCTTATTTATTTTAAATAATTAAATAGAATTGTTAAATTGTCCCACACAGAGTTGTCCCACAGCGAGTTGGCCATGGTGAGTTGGCTCATGGCAAGTTGCTGGTGGAGAATTGTCCCACTCCAAGTGGGAATGGTTCAATTTGGATGAACCACAACCACAATCCTGTAAGGGAGGTCAGATTGGGGGGAAAAGTTGGCTGGCTCTTAACCCACAGAGTCCCACTAGCAAGTGACAGTCTGAAGCCAGCTATTGATAGCATTAATGTTCACAAGTGAAACCTGAATTTCTCTTAGTAAACAAAGCGGTTGTCCAAGTGTGTTGTGCTCAATTTTACAAACTTTTTGCCACAATTCTTAAACAAAATTTGTCCATGATGTGTTTGAAGTGCCAGACTTCAGGGCTTCACCCCAATGCATGTTTCTGCTCTTTTAGCCACACACAGGCCAAACACTAACTTTAAACCAGGAGCACATTATTCTGTGCAATTTTAGAGACTACACCTTATGTGATCCCTTGCCATTAGCTCTGCTGGTTGGAAACAATGGGAATTGAAACTTAGAACATCTGGAGGCTCCCTGTTTGAGTATTCCTGTCCTCATGAATCTTTCTATTTCTTATTTTTTTAGGGAATTGATCTTGAGGGAGATGAGAAGCATGAGAAGCCCCCCACCAATTTGCCTTGGGGAAGCAAGATCCCAATACTGGATGTTTTCTCCTGCACTTGAGGGAAGAAATGGCGGCTTAGAAGTGAATTAGATTCATCCAGGGAAAAAGATCATGTCTTTGGAGCGGGAGGTGGAGATTTCAGCCTCGGGGTTTCAGAGAGTCATCTTTGACCTGGACATGAAGCCAGAAATCAAGATGGAAAAGCAGGATGTGGAGCCTGAGAGACAGGCCCACCTGGCTGGGCATATCGAGGCCATATCAAGAGGGTTGTGCCCTCCACTTCAGCACATTAAACAGGAAGATGACGAGAGTATGGAGCCACAACAGTGGAAAGCACAACAGTGCAACTTTCTCGACACATCCCCATCTCTTCTTCTGGGCCAGGGGCTCTCCGAGTTGCCGGAGGGGATATTGCAGCATGGACCCAAGGTTTCTCCATCCATTTTGGAAGAAGCAGAGCCCATGTCTGACTGGGTTAAAGCAGGGAAGGTCCCCAAAGTTACACTGGACAGCAGAGACTTCAGGATGCCAAGTGGGGGAAGCGAGGAGCAAACCAAAGGGCTCGAAGCTGGCAATTCCGAATGTCAGCGCCAGCATTTCCGGCAGTTCAGTTACAGAGAGGCTGAGGGCCCGTGGGAGGCCTACTGTCAACTCCGGAAACTTTGCCACCAGTGGCTGATGCCCGAGAGGCACACCAAGGAGGAGATGCTGGAGTTGGTGATCTTGGAGCAGTTCCTGGCCATCCTGCCCCTAGAGATGCTGAGCTGGATCCGGGAACAGGATTCTGAGAGCTGCTTGCATGCAATAGCCTTGGCAGAGAGTTTCCTCCTAAGGCAGCATGAGAAGCCAGATCAGCAGGTGAGGGTTACTTCTGGAGGTGCTGAGCAGCAGAGGATCAGAGGAGGAGGAGGCATGGGAGTCAGGCCCAGCATCAAGGCAATCTGAGAGCTCCGAGGGGGAAGAAGGAATGGAGCTGTCAGAGATAGAAACAGAGGCAGAGCCTGGACTCTCAGATGGAGCATCAACAGTCCCCAGGTCTGGAGGTAGCTGATGAGGAAGAGGAGGAACAGCTGGGTCCAGTGCCTGACGCATGGATGTTCAGAAGGCAGAGGAGAGGAGACCAGTGGAAATCTATGGGCTGATCCCTGGAACCAAAGAGCCACCACTGCTAGCGAAGCTCTGAGGATAAAAGACAGGAGGCAGAGATGACTAGGTGTGGCAGACAACTATTCATCTCCCTGCCAGACAGACTTGTTACACAGACTGCTGTGAGAGAGAAAGAGAGAGCATCCCTAGGATTATTTGATCAAAATTCAGATGCTTGGCAACTGGTTCATACTTATGACCGTTGCTATGTCCCAGGGTCATGTGATCCCCTTTTGCAGAGAGAGAGAGAGAAAGTGACAGGGAGGGAGAGAGAGAGAGAGAGGAGGGTTGGCAGTGGTTTACTGCCAATTTTGCTTACTTGTGGTATAATGGGTGGCCAATAAATTAAATAGATAATTAAATAGAAAGATGAGATAGGTAGGTGGGTGGGTGGATGGATGGATGGATGGATAGATAGATAGATAGATAGATAGATAGATAGATAGATAGATAGATAGATAGATAGATAGATAGATTAGATATTGACCACTGATTTGCTCTCCAAACTTGTTCAATTTAGTTTCCCCCCCCCCCCAGTTTTTATTTAATTTTTTTATTATATAAAATACAAAAAAGAGAAGAAAAAAATAGGAAATTAAGGGAGAGAAAGAGAGTGGGGAAAAGGGGGTGTGAGATACAAGGAGAAAGAGAAAAAAGAAAGAAAAGGGGGCATTGACTTCCAACTCTTCTTAACACAGTACAAGATGAACACACTCCAGCCACAACTTTTTGCTTAACTAGCCATTCCCATAACATCAAATCTTTCTCATCAACAAAACCCAAGTCAGAGTTTCATTTTTTTTCCTCCACAAGCACCAATTCCAGAAGGGATATCCAAATGAAAACAAACGTACCTCTTTTTGAATACAATAATCAATTTAACCATGCCTGCTTTATCTTCCTTGCCATGGAAATAATGTGTATTTCTATATGCACCTAAGTAATCTTTGGGAACTTTCACCCTTTTTATTTACAACGTTCGTTGTATTCTTTCCAATTCTTTGACCTGACTAAAAAGAAAAAAAAAAGGGGGGGGTATTTTATTTTTTTTTAGTTTTTGAACGTTTTGTTACCAGATTAGGTAACATCAGGATTTTCTTGTCCTATTCTCCTTAGCTTATAAATGTGTGACAGTTTGGTCATTTGATCGGTTGTTCTTTTGGAGCTCAATTTAAATTCTGAGCAGCTTGAGTGGTTGCTCTTGTTGATTGGTCATACAAATAGTTGGGTTTCTTATATATTCATATGCTGGCTCTAGATCAATATGTTTGTTAATTGCTCCTTTGGTAGAAATACCAGGCTTCAATAAATTCACAGAGTGCTGGCATGGCCAATGATTTTTGTTCCTTCCCAATCAAACTGGTGCTTATTTATGTTCAGCGTGGTTCAAGATCAGGGATTTTTGATGGCGCTGTTGAAATGCCAGTTGATGTTCATGAACCCTTGTTATCAATTGCCTTCCTGTCTGCCCCACACAGAATCGCTTACAATCCTTGCAATTGGTTTTGTATATACGATATGTTGCTGTTGTCTTCATTCTGTATTTTGTCTTTGACTTTCGGTAGCTCTTTTCAGAGTGTAAATGTGGGTTTGCGAGCTATCCTTTATTCCTGGAGGGTTGCAGTATTCTGGCAGCCATTTCAGATGTTCCTTTGATGTGTGGAACGTATTACTCTCCCTGTCAGAAAGTTTCTCCTTATTTTCAGGTTAAATCTCTCCTTGTTCAGTTTTCATCCATTATTCCTTGTCTGGTCTTTGGGTGCTTTAGAAAATAGCTTGACCCCTTCGTCTCTGTGGTAACTGCTTAAATATTGGAAGACTGCTATCATATCTCCCCTGGTCCTTCTCTTCACTAGACTAGCCAGGCCCAGTTCCTGTAACTGNTGGAAGACTGCTATCATATCTCCCCTGGTCCTTCTCTTCACTAGACTAGCCAGGCCCAGTTCCTGTAACTGTTCTTCATATGCTTTAGTCTCCAGTTCCCTCATCATCCTGGTTGCTCTTCTCTGTACTTTTTCTACAGTCTGAACATCTTTTTTATAATGTGATCAAAACTGGATGCAGTACTCTGGGTGTGGTATTACTAAGGCTTTATAGAGTGACACTTGGTCTTGATTGTATCCTTCTGTTAATGCAACTTAGGATTGCATTAGCTATATAATGCACACGAAAACAAGTCTTGACATATAGTACATCAAAGGAACATCCAAAATGGCTGCCAGAATACAGCAGGTTGGATTTGATTTAAATCAAGCCAATTGAAATCACGATTGAAATCACGAGTAAAAAGGCTTGATTTAAATCAACTGGATTTAAATCATAATTTTTAAAAAGCAGCTATCATCTCTGTCCCACAGCAGCTCCTCTCACCCTCTGTTGACTCACTGACAGTCCCAATATTGCAGAATTTTGCTCCATAACTAAGCTCCATTTCATGCTGAATAAAGTAAATGATGAATGTATCTTAAATAGAAAACTATATTTAACTAGATTTTTACTCCAAAAGCATTTTATTAAAATAAATTTGATAAAAATCAAAAAAATCCTGTTTAAATTTTAAAAAATCCAATTTTAATTTCATAAAGCTGTTCTTTTTTTAAAAAAAATTTAATCGATTTTTATTTACCCTGGAATACAGCAAATGTTTCAGTTAGCAACATCAATTTTGGGCTCAATTGTGGTCGTAACCTAAGGACTACCTGTACTTCTTTAACCTTAGGCAATTCTTTGTCGATTTACAACCACTCATTTAGTGACAGAAGTTACAAGGGCATTGGGGGGGAAAGACTTATGATTATTTTTCACAATGTTACACAGTGTTACACATGATCAAAATTCAGATGCTTGGCAATGGGTTGATACCAGAGTGGATAAAAATCAATGGTGTTTTTTTTTAATTTAAAAATCAGATTTTTTTATTTAAATCAGGTTTTTTTGTCAAATTTATTTTAATAAAATGCTTTTGGAGTTAAAATCTAACTAAAGATAGTTTTCAGTTTAGGATACATTAATAATATACGTAGTTTATGCATTGATGAACTCAGACAATTTCATAGCAGGCATAATAGCTGTCTTGGTTAGCAAGATAAATTTTGGGCTCAATTGTGGTCATAAGTTGAGAAATACAGGTAGTCCTTGACTTACGATCATAATGCTGTAGACACCCAAAATTTCTGGTGTTAAGTGAAACATTTGTTAAGTGAGTTTTGCCCCATTTTACCACCTTTCTTGCCTCGGTTGTTAAGTGAATCACTGCCATTGATAAGTTAACAACCCGGTTCTTAAGTGAATCTGACTTCCCCTTTGACTTTGCTTGTCGGAAGGTTGCAAAAGTGGATCATGTGACCTCGGGACACAACAACCATCATGAACCAATTGCCAAGCATCTGATTTTTGATCACATGATCATGGAAATGCTGCAAAGGTCACAATTGTGAAAATCCGTCAGAAGTCCCTTTTTCCATTGCCATTGTAACTTTGAAATGGTCACTAAATGAACTGTTGTAAATCAAGGACTACCTGTACTTTGACTTCCCTGCCAACGTGGACCCATGGTGGCAAGTGGCTAAAATGCAGAATTGCAGGATAATTCTGCCAATTGCCAGCAGTTCGATTTCCTCAATCCTGACCGATTCAAAGTTGGCTCAGCCTTCCATCCTTCCGAGGTTGGTCAAATGAGGACCCAGATTGTTGGGAGGCAATAGGCCCTTGATGGTGAACCTATGGCACGTGTGCCACAGATGGCATGCACAGCCATTTGTGCTGGCATGCGAGCTGCAGGCAAACTTGCCTCGCATGTGCCTCACAGCTGATTTTCGGCCTCCCAGAGGCTTGAGGAAAGCCTTTGCAGGGTGAAAAATAGGCCCATTTCAGCACTTCCTGTATTTCCGGAAATACCGGAAGTGATGAAACAGGCCTATTTTTCAGCCCGCAACGCCTGCAGAAGCTTTCCTCAAGCCTCTGGGAGGGCAAAAAAGGCTTCAAATGGGCCGAAAATCAGCTGGGAGGTACAGTGCAGGTAAGGGAGAGGGGGGGATGATTGGGGGTGTGTGCATGCATTGCCCTCTGGGTGCTGGCACACAAGCATAAGCATGAAAGCACCTGCACAATTTTTGACACAGGAGCCCAAAAAGGTTAGCCACCACTGCAATAGGCTAACTGTGTAAACCGCTTGGAGAAGGCTATAAAGCCTTAAGAAGCGGGATATAAGTCTAAGTGCTAGTGCTGTTCACTTAACAATCATGGCAAGAAAGGTCGTAAAATGGAGCAATAATCACTTTAAGAGTCTTGCGTAGCAAACAGAATTTTGGGTCTTGGTTGTGATCATAAGTTCAGGACTACTCGTACTAGATTACAGGCTTTCTTTCTTGGACACTTGTAAGTTATTGCCCCTTTCTGCGTTCAGAAGGTCCTGAGTTCAAATCCCTAACAAAATCAAGATATAAGTCTAAGCGCTCTCACTATTGCCATTGTTATTTCAGTTCATTGGGTCTTCTCCTGTCTTCTTAGAAAATAACAATGGGATGGGTTTGGGAGGCTACCCTGCTTTGTTTGGAAACATGCCCAGCTACCCCCCCCCCAAAAGAGGCAAAGGGGGTGTAGGAAGTATCTCTCTCAAAAAGATAGTCATCTTCTCTACCCATGGTTATGGATTAAAATTCTTCTTTTGTTCCAGATGACAGGGATGAAGGAAGAGGAGGCAGCGGATTTCCCCGAAGGAAAAGAAACTTCTCTGGATGTTACCCTCAGGCAGCTGAGCAAGGAGGTCAAGCAAGAGGAGGATGGGAATGCCTGCATGCCAGGTAAGGGGTTCCTTTGTTGGCAAACTACAACTCCCAGCTGTCTTTGCTCTCAGCCATGGAAGCTTTACGCCCTCCATTTTGTTCATTGTGGAATTTCACCACTAGGGAGCAGCCTTTGCAGCATCAGCCTCCATACTGAAGAGTTTGAATTATGTAACTTGATTTGAGAAAGGGGGGTTATCCATAAATAAAGATAAATAAAGGTTATCCATAAAGAAAGGGGGGTTATCCATAAATAATAATAAAGGATAACACAGGAAAAGAAAAGGCTTCCTACAAGCAGAGTCAATGGGGAAGTCGGAGGGAAGTTGGAGGCTGTGATCACATGAGATCCTTAACAACCTTCACAGTCCTTGTTTAGGACTGCCAAAACTGCCATCGCGAAGAAAGGTGGTGATGTGAGATCATGCTTTACAACTGTGTTGTTTAGCAGTGGCCATTCCAGTCCCCCTTTGTCCTCATAACATGAGAACTACAAATGCAAAGAACCTTTGGCCTTCAGAATGTTGCTGAACCTCTCCTCTCAGCTGTCCTAGACAACTTGGCTGAGAGTGAGGACTTCTGGGAATTGTAGTTCAGCAGCATGTGAAAGGCCTCGAATTCCCAAAAAGGTACAGGTAGCCTCCAACTTAAAAGCATTCATTCAGTGACTGTTTGAAGTTACAGCGGTGACTTATGACCATTTTTCGCACTTAAGACTGTTGTAGCATGCCCAGGTTCCCATGATCATAACTTGGATATTTGGCCACTGACTCGTATTTATGACAATTGCAATGTCCCAGGGTTACGTGATCATCTTTTGTAACCTTCTGACAAGCAATGGGGAAGCCAGATCAACCATGAGATTACTGCAATGATTCACTGTGGCCAGAGAGGTTGTAAAAGAGGGCAAAACTCCCTTAGCTGTCTTGCCTAGTGACGGAAATGTGGGGCTCAATTGTCATAAGTTGAAGACTACCAATAATGGGAAGAAGGACTAACCTTGAGGGGTAGAAGGAGGACCCACAACCAAAACAATGGTGAGACAAAAGAAAATTCAGTCTTGGCTAGAATAATAAAAAGTTGTGGCAGGAGGTGCTGTTAATCTGAGGCATTCTGCTCCACCTTTCCATATCTCACCCTACTTGGCAGTTGAGTGACCATTGGCAGGAGAAATAATCCTCAACTTATGACCATAATAGATCTTGCCCATTAAGGTAATAGGTCACAATAGTTGTAAAGTGGTTATGTCTAATTGGACTCATTTTTATGATCTCTTTTCCAGTGGTCATTAAATGAGCTCACTATTCACACTAGGGCATTTTTGTAAAAAAACCAGAAGTAAACACTAGTTGCCTAGTGCCCAAAATGTGGTCACATGACTGCGGGGGAAAGGGGAAGCCATTGGAACTCTGGAACTGGGTCATAAGTAACTTTTGGGGTCTCCATTGTAAATTCAAACGGTCACTAAGCGATTGGTCATAATTCAAGGACTATCTGTATTTTTACTTGCCTACTTCTGAGGTTCCCCTTTTTCTTCCCCCAGCAAAAAATGGGTTCTATTGCAAAATTTCAAATCCCCCATCCTTGAAGACCCTTTTGTCAGGATTCCAGTGATCGCCCTAATTAAATCATGAGCCTCCAGCCAAACTTCAAAAAACTTCACAGGATTTATTAGGAACGACATACTGGCATGACCTGTATGAAGCCGACTCTGAGATACGTAATTTACAATCATCTATACATAATTCCCCTCACCCCTCTGAGTGTATCATAATTCAGATTGTCCAACGAAACATGTTCATGGCCTCGGTGTCATCAATCACGCTCTCCAACAGAGGATTTTTGCACCCAGAATTACCTCAGTTACCATCGTTGTGAGAAAAGCTAGGAATGTGCTTCTAGGTTCATTTGCCATATGCTCCTTCAGGGTTTCTCTCTCCCACTCCCTCTTTCTTATGGCAACTTGGAGACAGGCATAGGAATGTTTTACAAGTTGACACCGTCCTTATTCCTTGGCATGTTTGAGCAGTTAAAGGAATTGCTTACCCTGCCTGAACCCTAACGAGAGAGGTACTAATAGGTGGGTGATTATTGTATTTGGCAGATGACGAAGGGCAAAGAGACCACCAGGAGATGATGACAGAGAGAGAAAACGTCCAGGATTTAAAAGAACCTGTCTCCAATCCGAACAAGCCAACCAAAGAACAGCCAGAAGAGCCAGAGAATGATCCTGTTGCATTGAAGAGGAGAGACCTCTACACAACTATCCTCAGGCAGCCGATCCCCAAAGGGAAGCAACCAAGTGACAAGCTGTTCCATAGCCTCAACAAGCATCTCCAGGCCCACACCGGCAAGGAGCTGTTTGAATGCTCCGATTGCGGGAAGGCCTTTATTTCCAGAGCCGGCTTCATCGTGCACATTCGAGTCCATGGCAGGGAGAAACCCTATGAATGCTCGGAGTGCGGGAAACACTTCCGCCGCAGTTCGCACCTCAACAACCACAGCAAAATCCACACCGGGGTGAAGCCCTTCCAGTGCTCAGATTGCGGGAAGACCTTCAGCCGTAGTTCCAGCTTAGTTTCCCATCAGCACATGCACACAGGGGAGAAGCCCTACCACTGCGCCTCCTGCAGCAAGCAGTTCTGCGACAAATACAGCCTGGTGCGCCACGAACGTCTCCACACTGGCGACAAACCCTACAAGTGTACGGAGTGCGGGAAGAGTTTCAACCAAAGCCACCATCTCGTCACTCACAAGAGGAGCCACACGGGTGAAAAGCCCTATGTGTGCTTGCTGTGCAGCAAAAGCTTCTGCGATCGGTCCACGTATATCCGGCACCAGAAGAACCACATGGGCGAGAAAATGTTCAAGTGCTCTGAGTGTGGTGAAAGCTTCAGCCGGAACAAGCACCTTCTCCGGCACCGGAGAATCCATACGGCCGGGGAGCTGTACACCTGCTCCAATTGCGGCGAAAACTTTTCCCGTCGGTCGGGCTTGAAAATGCACCAGAAAATCCACACGGGGGAGAAACCCTACGAATGTGGGGACTGCGGGAAGAAATTTAACCGAAGCACCAACTTGATCAGCCATCAGAGGGTCCACACGGGAGAAAGACCGTACGGTTGCCCCGACTGTGAGAAGAGATTTAGTCGGAGGACACACCTTGTGAGCCACCAGAGAATCCATGGGCAGAAGAAGGAAATGCCAGAAGGGCTGGGCACAGCAGGTCTGCATCCCCCTGCAGCAGTTTTCGTGCCCACACTGTTCATCACAACCCTGTGAGGTAGGTCTGTTGGGTTGAGAGGCGGGCAAGGGTGCAATTCAACCGGTATAACAATCGGTTTGGTGAGCGCCTGCTCTGTGTTCATGCTCCACGTTTAAAAATGATAATACTTACCTTCAACCGCAGCTGAAGAAAACAGCTGAGGTGCGGCAAACTGCTCTGCCGCGTGAATCAGCTGTGCTCTAACAAAAAGACATAAAGCACAGGAAAGAGCAGAGGCAGGTAGGTGGGCCCACATGCTCATCCGAATGAACCGGTTTGGAGCCAGCTGATTGTCAGAAAAAGGGGTTCACCCGAACCACGAAAATCCCACCCCTGGAGGCGGGCCCAGCCAAAATGATTCAAGAACTCTATGGGGTTCCACAGTATTTTCCCACTGTTGAATGACAAAAATCGACATTGTAGTGTGATTTGATGTCGAAAGATGTTGAGACTCGACTCTACAGAGAGTGCAGAGAAGAGCAGCAAAGTTAATCAGGGGAAAGGAGGCTAAAAGATATGAAGAACGGTTGCAGGAAGGCCCAACCCTTTGTGTCTTGAGAGAAAAGCCTGGGCCGATTCATTCAATGATCCATCAGTATGTTTTCTTGGCTGTCCATGGTAGTCTCTGGGGTCTTCTGCAACACCAAAGTTCAAAATGGTTGCAGGAATTGGGCATGTCCAATTTAATGAAAAGAAGGACTAGGGGAGACATGATAGCAGTGTTCCAATATCTCAGGGTCTGCCACACAGAAGAGGGAGTCAAGCTATTCTCCAAAGCACCTGAGGGCAGGACAAGAAGCAATGGATGGAAACTAATCAAGGTGAGAAGCAACCTAGAATTAAGGAGAAATTTCCTGACAGTTAGAATAATTAATGGAACAACTTGCCTCCAAAAGCTGTGAATGCTCCAACCCTGGAAGTTGTTAAAAAGATGTTGGATAATCTTTTGTCTGAAGTGGTATAGGGTTTCCTGCCTAGGCAGGGGGGTTGGACTAGAGGACCTCCAAGGTCCCTTCCAGTTCTGTTATTCTATTCTAAGTTCCCCAAAATTGATAAGTCTGTCAGACTGGTGATCTCTCAGGAAAACATCATACCCTTGTCTGAAATTTTGCAGAATCTCATACAGGAACACAAAACTCATGCCAATGTTAGTGCTCACATGAACCAGAGGCAATTTTTCAAGTTTAATTTTTTTGTATGTGTTTAACATTTTTATTGAGTTATAAAATATAATAAGATACAAAATACAAAAGTAAATTGGAAAACGGTGGAAAGGAGGAAGGGGAAGAGAAGTGAGGAAGGATAAGGGGGGAAGGAAAAAGAAACATTGACTTCCAACTCTCTCTGTTGGAGTAAAATAAGGCATTAACATCAAATCACAACTTTTTGTTTTTTTCATAATAATATGAGTAAGCCATTTCTATAAAGATCTGTCAATCTACTCAGTAAAACCCAAAATCAAAGTTTCTTTCTTTTCCTCTTCAGGCACAAAGTTAGAAGCAGTCTTCATGTGGAAACAAAAGTACTTATGTTCATTTCTTTAATCAAAATAGTCAAGATTGTCATTTCAGCCAACTCCCATCAACTTCTGCAACCATTTGTCCATGGTAGGAACCAAAGTGTCCTTTCATTTTTGCGCATACCATAGTCTTGCTGCTGTCAACATATATAATAACAACGTTCCAAAATAATTTTTCAAGTTTAATAATGGGCATTCTAGGATGATATCCAGTGGTTATACCATCAAATTGCATTCCAAAGGTGCTTTTCCAAAAGGCAACTAGGCTTTCTTAGTTTTTCCTTGAAAACGTTTTTCTTCTCATCCCAGATGCTTCTTCAGTTCTTCAGAAGCTTCTTGGATGAGAAGTGAAATGGTTTCAAGGGAAAAAACAAGAAAGTCCAATTGCCTTTTGGAAAAGCACTTTTAGGACAACAATGACCAGAATGATTGAGAATCTCCATAAATTTCAGGTTGCATGTTGCGAAGTTGTGCTGTAGACTGAATCTATGGATCAGGAGCCACAAAGGAGCTGCTGATCCAGTTCTGCAGAGGAATTATTGAGCCTGTCATCTGCACCACTATAACCATCTGGTTTGGTTCTGCAACCCAACAAGGCTTCAAAAAATAATTAGGACTGCAGAAAAAAACAGTTGCTACCAACCTGCCTTCCATTGAATATACTGCATGAGTCAGAAAGAGGGCTGTGAAAATATTTACAGACCCCTCACATCCTGGACATAAATTGTTTCAACTCCTTCCCTTAAAAAAATGCTATAGAGCACTGCACACCAGAACAACTAGACACAAGGACAGTTTTTTCCTGAACGCCATCACTCTGCTCAACAAATAATTCCCTGAACACTGTCCAACTATTTACAAAATCTGCACTACTATTATTGTTAATCTTCTCATCACTCCTATCACCCATCCACTCCCACTTGTGACTATATGACTGTAACTTTGTTACTATTCATATTGACTGTTTCCTAGTATGATTTGATTATTTGTACCCTATGTCCATATTCAGTGTTGTACCTTATGATTCTTGATGAATGTACCTTTTCTTTTTATGTACACTGAGAGCATATGCACCAAAGACAAACACCTTATGGGTCTAATCACACTTGGCCAATAAATTCATTTCATTTCATTTCAAAAGCCATTACAGATAGTCACATTTACTGACAGCAATTGGATCTGAGGACTCTGTGGCTAAGCAGCAGGATTTTAAGGCATATCACAGGACTGTGCTGATTTGGTGATTTACTGAGAAGCGTTTTGCCACGAGGAACCATATAAATTATAAACAATATAAATTGATATTACACACTCCAGAAGCAACCTTCTCTCTGAAGTGCCATTTTTCTACCAAATGATCTCTCTCTTTTTTCCCATTCTTGTATTTCAGATGAATCATTTAATTCTGAAGGAAGACTTTTACCAATTTGCCTCTTCGGTAGGAGCAGAGTGTCGCTGTTACAGCAGAATGTCAGAAAGGGGAATATGGAGGAAACGTGCTATAAAACACATTTCACGTGGGTTGAGGAACGAATTCTCTACCTCTCCACCAAAATCTAGCCTTGGTCCTCAATCCCACACTTCCAGCCTTTTTTGCTAAGAATTGTAAATCACTTATGTGAACTGTTGTATGTTTCTGACTGTCGCTTTTTTTTTCCATGTGGAGGAAATTGTATAACATCAGCAATACAAGTCATCCATCAATTTGATTTGGGTTTTTGCGTCTTCCTGAAATTAAAACATCCTACACTCACTATCCCTCCCTTTTTCCCATCCATGATTTGGGAATCACTTTTGTTGAGAATGATAGGTCAGCTCCTTATACCAATGGCAAAAATACACACTTTCCTATCCATGGACAGGCAAAGTACAACCAAGAGTTGTGTCCTGATTCTCATCTTCCTTATGGCCAGGGCAAAATTCTGTCCCTTGATTCTTAACAATTTCATCACTGGAAGCTTTCAAGAAGAGACTGAACTGCCATCTGTCAGAAATGGTGTAGGGTCTCCTGCTTGGGTGGGGGTTGGACTAGATGACCTATAAGGTCCCTTCTAACTCTGTTAATCTGTATAATTTAGGATAAGAAGCGCAGGGAGTTTACTTATTTACTTACTTATTTAGAAATTTTATATTGCCACCTACTTGAACATGGTGACTCAAGGCAGCTTACATGAATATAAAAATATTGTATATAAAAAATAAAACTAATAGAAGTAAATAATCAAATAATACAATAATACAATAGCCCCCCACCCTGGCAACAACATTCCACACAAGCCATTTAATGGGTTCCATCCCACTTTGTGTTCCCCAGGCCTGCTGGCAGAACCAGGTCTTCAGCGCCTTCCAGAAGAGTGTTAGAGAGGAGGGCAGTCTAATCTCTGGGGGAATGGTGTTCCAGAGAGACGGAGCCACCATGGAGAAGGCCCTTCTTCTGGGTCCCCCCAGGTGTATGAGAGCGGCGTCTAAATGAATTTTAAAAAATTGAATACCTTTAAAATCATGTTAGATGCCACAGAAACAATGTAAGAGACAGGACAGATGCCTTCAAAATACGATTTCAAAAATATTTTAAAACAAATCTTTACAGCTATCTTTTCCCTGGACAATTAAAATCAAAATGGACTCTTTCTAATCCTGGTTAGCACAAAGTAATACACAGGCAGAATTTGAAAGATTCCTTAATATGATAATTTTATTTGTTATCAAAAGCCAAGTAATTGGAAATCAAGTTACGCCATGAAATCACAAGTGTTTCATGTATTTGGTTAAGCATGCAACTTTATCTTCTTTTATCTTTTCCAGATGCCAGATTGCAAACAATGGCAGTCTTATTATTCCGCTTCAGGGTTTTTTATATGATGCATTAATTCACCTTCACCCTGAAACTGTGTCATTGTACCACCTCAACACTCACTTGCATCCCAAAAGTTCCCCTGCCCCAGAAACCCCACTCCCTCCAGTGCAAAAGAAAACCCTGGACAGATCCATCCATGCAAATTTAAGCGCCTGTTTCCCTGATAGGCGTGTGGCCTCTCTAGGAAATCCAACTCTGCAGATTTAATCCTTTTCATGATCTCAGTGTTTCCCAACCTGGGCAACCCTCGCTGGTGGGACCTCGCTGAGAATTCTGGGAGTTGTAGTTCACACATCAGGTTGTCTAGATTGAGAACATTACTTTTATCTTGTGGGAAAATGTTATTTCAGAGACGCTTACCAACTGTTCAGCTAGCTCTCACTCCCATGCCTTTAAAGCAGCTTGATGTCAAAATCAATTTGTCAAAACCTGACCAATTTTTAGAGGTGTAATCTCTAAACTCCCAGAATTCCTCATCCAGGAATAACTGGGAGTCCACCCATCTCAAAATTACCAAGGCTCTAAAACATTGGTCTAGAATTGTTAACTGCAAGTGGTTTTATTCGATTGTAATACTAATAGCAATAAACGAGCAACGACAACTAAATTATGGAAGTAATTTTAATTGTATGTTTGAGATAAGGGATCCAGTATCTTCATTTTATCTCAATCTAATTTATCTCCAGGATTGATATGACAACAGAATGAACCACTTTCAAGCATTTATTTCTGAAGATGGGAGAGAATATGGTAAAGTGGAAAACAAAGCAAACAATTCAGCCCCCAATGTTATGTTTCTTCCTGGCCAATCAGATCTAAGATACATTGAATAAAATGAGATTTCCTCTAAGATAAGTGTGCATAGAAGTACAGTAGCAAGGCTAGCCTATGTTTGATATACAAGTAGTCCTCAACCTACAACAGTTCATTTAGTGACTGTTCAAAGTTACAACAGCATTGAAAGAAGTGACTTCTGACCATTTCTCAGTTACGACCTTTGAAGCTTTCCTATGATCATGATCATCTCCTTATGACTGTTTTTCACACTTGTGATCATTGCAACATCCCCATGGTTACTGTCATGCCCGTTAGAATCTGACTCCGAGGGAGAGAAGGAACAGCAGACAGGGAGTGGGAATGTGGCTCCGGAAGATGTAGAGGAAATTGGGGAAGGGCACAGGCTGGCTGGGCAGTCAGAGGAAGACCCAGGCCCATCCCCTCTTCACCCTAGGGCACGCAGGGAGGAGTGGATAAGGGAGAAACGTGAATGTCGAGGTCTACAGGGGAGGAAAGGGCCCTGATCCCCTTCATGGGTTGCAGCTGGGAGGACTGTTTAAAAGGACAAACTGCACAAGGCCCAGTGCTGGAAGCAAAGTGTGAAATACTTCTAGTCTTTCATTGCTTATCTGAGTTCTGGCATCCTTCTCAGTGTGTATTTTGACATCTGTGGATGTCTTCAAGCCCTTATCCTGCCTTGTCTCATTAATTGCTTCCATGTGGTTTATGTTGTTGTTTTTTCTATTTATAATTTACATGTATTTTGAGTTTGAACGGAATTTATTCCTTTTGGTAACTGTTCTTGGGGGAGTTTTTTCTCCAGTCAGTGATAATTGGACCTTGGGGGCCAAGTTGAAGGAATTAAAGGGACTTCACCAATTTTTGTGACTTTGTTGCTTTTGTATCCCACCCTTGGGTCATCACAATTACATGATCAAAATTCAGATGGTTGGCAACTGGTTCATATTTATTTTTTTAATAAAGTTTTATTTGGGTTTTCACACATACAAAATACAAGTAAAACATCTTTTTTGAAAATAGCATGGTCCCAGTTGAATTCTTTATACAGACACAAAACTCAATCTCATGCTCCTTTTTGTGTTCTATTTCCATATCTTATATTATTCTACATTTTCCTATGTAGTCTTTCCCTCTTTTAATTTTCTCAATTTTATTTTTATTATCTCATCTCAATTCAAATCATTATATTATACTTTTGTCTGTTCTGTTTCAATTTCATATTATCTTTCTCATGAAACAAATTTTCTCCTGTAGTTACTAATTGGAGTATGACACCTTTATTTCTTTAATTACGTCCATTCAACTCTTAAACTTCAATATATATACCTTAAGGTTATGACCTTCAATATAATACATAATACATAACTTCCAATCGAATTCTGTTTTGGTACATTCTTATAATACACACTATATTCTTTTTTTAAAAAAAGATTATAAATATATGTAATTATAAACCCTCATTCTATTCCAATTCATTCTATCATTAATCATAATCTTAACATCTTTTACACTTCTTTTCAATTAAATATCATACTTCCTTAAAAACACATATAATCTCCATAATTAATTTTTCCCTTATTTCTCTTCACGTTTTATAAATAATTATTCATTTTGTTACATTTATTTATTGACAAGCAATTACGATAGCTATTTTATCAGACATTTTAATCATACATTGTTTCATATTTTCTAAAATTATTTCTGTTTCTAATATAACAGTATGTTATATTAGAAATATAACAGTATTTCTTGCATGCCTAAAGCCTAGGATGGGTGCTCTTTCATAATAAAAAAATATTTAACAGTATGTACCTTTGCAGAATCCCTTTTCCATTAAATTTTCACCCATTATCTCTAAATAGGCCCTGTCTCTCTATATTTTGTTTCTGTCCTTTTGCCCTTCTGTCCTTTTCCTTTCTTTCTTCCCTCTCATCTTCTCCCTCCCCTTTTTACCTCCTTGTCTCTCTACTTCTAATTCTCTCTTCTGCATTTCCCTCTTCTGTTGCTTTCTGATTTTATACTTATTTTTCACTCTATTTTTTTGAGTTGTTTTCTCAATCTTAAACTCTCTTTCCTCCCTTTCCTTTCCCCCCCCATCTAAGATTACTTGTTCATAAAGATGGCTTCTTCTTTGTCACAATCTTCTTGTTCTGCAGGCATTTTCTTGTTGTTTCTCATAATTCCAAATCTCCATTTCTAAAAACTGAAATACGAAGCCAAAAGAAACCTCTCCCTTCTTGTGCTTCTTCTTTGTACTTTTTAAGGTCCATTTTCAGTTCTTCTAAAAGTGGAGCCATTTTTAAACTTTTAAACAACCACCCGATTGATTTTAGTCATTCAAATACAATAACCAAAATCCAGTAATCCAAATAGTCCCAAGTTATATCTTCTTATTTCTTTTTCCACTTTCTCTTCCTGGGGTTTTTGTTCCAACATTTCAGTTAAAGTGTATCTTTGTGAAGTCTTTGTTGAGATTTTGCTGTAAGTTCTTTTTAATTCCAGGCAGTCTCCTCCCTTCCAGATCCTACCCTTTTATTCTTTTTCTCTCCTTTCCTGTTTTTCAAAAGCTTTTAATTATCCAGAAATCTTTACTATCCCTTTGACTTTTTATTTTCAGCATTAAATGCCTATTAATGTCAAAGTGGATTTTTTTCCAATTTCTTGTTTAAGTCTCTTAGCTGTCAGGATAGGAAAAGGAGAAAACCAAATCTTTTCCCTTTTCTCTCTCCTTCGCAGCTTAAAAATCTTCTTAGGGAACAATGTTATTGTTTTTTTTTTAATAGTTTGAATTCCAGGGTACCTTATTTGTTGCTTTTGCTGTTTGACCCAGTCAACTAAAACTTTCTCTTCTTATTCTCCTCCTGCACATTCTTTTCCGTTCGAGTTCTTCTTTGTGGTGGCCATTTCTGACCACCACTACAACCGCCTTCGGGAAAGGGAGTAATGGCCAGCTGGGGAGGAAAGATGCAGCTCTCCTCAACCTTGCAAGCAGTCTCCCCACTCTTCACCACCTCTACAGGGTGGCTTAGCCTCAAAACTAGCCAGCTTGGGGCGCTTCAGTGGCAAGCACGGATCGAAACCTCGCAGAGATGAGGCTTCAGTCTGTCGTCAAAGAAGCTCAAACCGGAAGTCGGCAACTGGCTCATATTTATGGAGATTGCAATGTCCTGGGGTCATAGGATCAGCTTTTGCAAACTTCTGACAAGCAAGGTCAATCTTTGGAGAATCCTGATTCACTTAACAACCATGTTACTAGCTAAACAAATGCAATATTCATTTAACAACTGTGGCAAGGAAAGAATGGGGAAAACTCACTTAACAAATGTTTCAGCAACTTATATCTTGGGCTCAATTGCTGTTGTAATCTGATTTACAGTTAAATTTAGTTAACATTCAAAACAGTTAATATTGTATGATTATTCTCTGGTTATCTATCATCCCCCTGATCATATTAACTCTGAAGGTTGAAATCTACATGTCTAAAAGTGGCCAAGATTGAGAAACATTGACTTAAACAAGTAAACTGTGCTAATACTGGTCAAAAAAAGTGCCCTTCCCTCTTGAAGTATGGTCTGACTTTTAACACACCTCCATTCCTGATCTTGCAAACTCACGCATGTCCTCCATTCCACACGAGTCGCACATATTGAGTTCTCACAACCCCTCACAAGGAGATCAGAGAACTACAACAGGAATGGGCAAGATGAGTCTATTTTAACCTTTATTTTATTTTATTTTATTTATTTCATTCATTCTTCATTGCTTGAGTCCGGCAAGTTTGTCCAGAGAATTCTTCAAAGCCAGGGGAAAACTCCAGACAGTGCACTAATTCTTAACAGTTGGAACAATTCTTGAATGGAATGAGATGCCTCCAAAAGTTGTGGGTGCTCCATCACTGGAGGCATTGGATTAGATTAACAGAGTTGGAAGGGACTTTGTAGGTCATCTACTCCAACCCCCTCCAACCCACAAGTCTTAAAGTTGACAAGGGTGGAGACCTCTGGTATAAAGGGTTTGCAATAGTGGCGAATATCTGTAGCTTGGATGTAGGATGAGGGGGAATGTTTCGGAAGGAGGGAGGCTCACATTGTTGCCTTTTTACACACACACACATACACACAACCTTTCGGTCCCCCACCCACCCTCCACACCCCCAGATTTCGTGCCAAAGGAAAGGATGCTTTCAAGGCTCCCCAAATGTCATCTTATTTGGTCTCGAAGACACCAACAAATCAGATGACATCATCAAAGTTCTTAATATTATAAACAACTCAAATACAACAAACATCTCTCCTGAGGATATCGTTGAAATAACCAGAGATGGCCCTGAGTCCAAATACAATGATGGCTTGATGGCCCCAAAATGTTGTAGAGTTGTTCACAAAAATGAGTCCAGCAAACACATATTCATTCATACAAAAAACGCCATTGCAAAAACCAATCCCAACCACAAAAAACTTCGTTCAAGACCAGACTTATCCATACTGAAAAGAATCTGCTCCCGTGAATTCTGCACAGAACTCAAAAAACATCTAGACAATGGAGAAAAGGACCTGTACATTGACTACCGTGCTGATTGCATCAAAAGTAAGTCATACAATCCACAGCTCCACATCCAACCCTACCTCATCCAATCCACCATCACTCAAAACTAGGCACGCATGCCCCTAACTACCTCAATTCCAACTACAACTGGC
>BHFT01044681.1:0-16877 GCA_004320025.1 Laticauda laticaudata
TTCTGTTTATGCAAATTTGGGCCACTTTTTGGAGTGGATAACAACGGATGGAGCCACCCCCAAAATTTTGCTCGTCCTGTGTCCTTTTTGCATACGTTTTTCATCCGTCAGCCAGTGGGACCTAGCCTTAATTAAAGAGTTTCCTTAGCACCCCCCATTGTGATCCTTCCTTTACCTCTCAAACTTGGTTTGTTATGTCTCCATGTTTATATTTTCACCTTCATTTCTACAGAGCTCTCAGAAATAATTTATATTTCAATTTCTAAAATTTGGAATTTTCTCACTAGCTCGATACCCGTGCTTCGCTACAAAACTATGTGGTCGGGCTTAGTTTTTGGGAGGAAAATAAGGGGAAAAACCCAGCATCCAATCAGTATTCATTACACTGGCATCCTGTCAGTGTGTTTGGAAACTGAAACAGTATTTACTGTGTGAGCAAGAAGGAGATACCAAGGAGCCTGGGCATGGCTTAGTTCAACTGTTCTGTAGTAAAGCTGTTTGCTGCTGTGAAAATAAAACTGAAACTCCTCTCCTCTGCTTGTGTTTTGCATTTGGAACAGATTTCTCTTCTGGTGTTAAGGGGGAGTAGAACTCCTTAGCATCAAAGAGCATTAATAATAATATACCAAATATTAATGCTCTGATGGTCATTTTGAAAAATCCTTTCTTAGTGAGGACCTAGAAGCCAAGAGGAACATACATGCCAAATTTCAAGTTTGTAGGCTTTATGGTCTGGAGATTTTGTGATGATGCATGAGTGGTATTTCACTTTTATATGTATGGATTCTTTCTGCTGTAATGATAACATTGACACTGGGACTACAGTGCTGCAAAATCTATATAATCACTAGATGGCAGAAATGAATACAGATAATTTTTATGTATACAAATAACAACCCTTTGGTGGTTGTTTTGGATTTGCAGTCAAACTCTAGTGGCACTCAAGATATATTTTTTTCTACTATACAGAAATCTCTCAAATATTATGCCACATAGTTCTGTGGGCCTTGAGTGAAAAGTGAAGAATCAGGGGACTTATTCCTATTGTCTCCTGTAGCCAAAAGACTAGGTTATTTTGGAGTTTGGAGTTCAATATCTCTTCTTTAACATGTATTAAGACTTATATACAGCTTCAAAGTGCTTTACAGCCCTCTTTAAGGGGTTTTCAGAGTCAGCCTATTGCCCCCAACAATCTGGATCCTCATTTTCTGACCTTGGAAGGATGGAAGGCTGAGTCAACCTTGAGCTGTTCAGGATTGAGAGACTCGAACTCTTGGCAACATGAGCAGAGTTAACCTGCAACACTGCATTCTCACCCTGCACCATCATGGATTTATCTTTTATATGAGACAAATCATTCCATAAAGTCAAAGTTTCATAACATATTTCTGAATAATATTTAATATAATATAAATATTATGACATGATATATGATATGGCATAACACAACACAACAAGCTTAACATAGCGTAGTGTAACATAACGTAATGTAGCACAATGTAATGTAACGTAACGTAACGTATCGTAACATAACACAAGTGTTGTGTTGTGTTGTGTTGTGTTGTGTTGTGTTGTATTGTATTGTATTGTATTGTATTGTATTCATAACATAACAGCAGAGACTCTCAATCACAATTTTCTTCAGAATTCATGTTTTTCTCATTGAAAAAATGGAAATGCTGCAATCCTTTTTTTCACAGAAGCTTTAAGAAGATCTGTTCACCCAAGACAAAGGTGTAGACAAAGCCTAGGTGCTGAATTATATGAAAATAATGAAGTTGAAAAGAATTACATGAAAATAATTCCCATTTCATTCTTTTCATAAAATTCAACATCTAGTAAGTGTGAGTGCAAGGAAAAGGATCATCAACTTTAAGATTGAACTATCTCTGCTTTGCAGAATTAAAATAAAACAAACCAGAGATAGCAAATCAAATAGTTACTTCACCACTATTTGGTGAACTACTTCACCATGCCTTTTTTTTTGTCATGAAGGTGTCTTTGCTTTCTTACAAAAGAAAATGAGAATTGAACTAAAGTGGGTGACTTATAAGGTTTCAGGCATGATAATTTTACTCTTGTATATGATACGGTAGATGAGAATCAAAGGAATTGAAGGGGGACTGGACTTAGATTTCTTGTGAGCTTGGAGGGACAAATGACTGATGATGCATTGACCCTTCACCTGGGCTCAGTCTAGTCATCTCCTATACCTACATAGAAAAAAAGATGGTAGATGTATAAGTTGGTTTTGGAAAAGCCTGAGGAACACAAGGCATAGCCAATGTATGCTGTATAATTGAGAAAGCCTATGAAAAGAAGTCAGTGAAAAGAAGAAAGCCAATCTCCAAAGGAAGTCAGGGATTACTTCATTGATTATAAAAAATCTGGAAGCTCTAGTAAATAAAAGCCAAGCAACACAATAAAATAATGGAACTAAAATTAAGTATAAAGAAGAACAAGCTAATGACAGTAGGAACGACATCCAGCCTTGTACATGATGATATTGAAATAGGGGATAGCTTCTTTTAAATCATCCATCAACAGTAAACACCAGCAGTCAAGAAATATGCCATGGATCTCTTTTTTAATCATATTTTTACCCACTATCTCTGAATAAATCTTGTTTCTTTACATCTTGTTTTAAACCTTTGTAACTTTTCTTCCCTTTTTCCTTTCCTTTCTTCTCGAATCCTGCCTTTTTACCCCCTTGTCTCTTTATCTCCACCTTCTTAATCTCCACCTTCTTTTAATTCTATTTTATTTATTTCATCTCAATTTAAATCATTGTGCGTATATCTTTTGTCTGTTCTATTTCAATTTTCTATTATATTTTCTCATTAACACAAAATTTCTCCTGTAATCACTGATTGAAGTATGACTCCTTTAAATCTTTCCCCTAAATTTAACACTTAAAATAATATATACTTTTCATTCTGATTCTGCTTAGTACATTCTCAAGGAGACCCTTTTCACTATCTGGATGGAGATAAAAATGCCTTTTCACTTCATTTTCTCTGCTTTTCCTCAGGAAGAAGCACTGCAACTTACCCAAAAGTCTTTTTTGGTGGCATAATAATGCTTGAAGTACACAATGTCTTCTGTATATTTTTAGTTTCTATTCCATTTGGTTCCGGTACTTGCTTTACTACTTGGCTGGTGGGCCTTCCTTCCTTCCTTCCTTCCTTCCTTCCTTCCTTCCTTCCTTCCTTCCTTCCTTCCTTCCTTCCTTCCTTCCTCCCTCCCTCCCTCCCTCCCTCCCTCCCTTGTAATTTCAAATCAGGAATGATCTGCATGTCAAGCGCTATAACCACCATGACTTTAATAAAGATTTATAATTGATCTTCTCAAGGAAAATCTGGAAAAAAGCAGAAAGCCAGTTACTCTGCAGGATGTATGTGACTTTGGAGTTTTAAGCATATGCTTTGACATCTGTGTATATGTAAAAAGATGATAGATAGAGCTATGAATACACTTAGAAGTATACATGTCTAGTAAGATCCACCTACACAAAGAAAAGTGTTTGAAAATTGCTTCCCTAGAAAGGAAAGTTAGACTGAGATTTTTTTAAAAAAAGTCATTTATTTCATAAATTTAGAAACTGCCAAACTCCATATGTCTCTGGGTGGCTTATACTTTAGAAAAGTAGGAACAAATAATAAGATGGATCTCAAGTGCACAAGAAGGCAAATTCTGTATGACAACTAACTGGAATTGCCCTGTGGGAGCTACAGTTGCTTCTCATTTGGAGAAAAATCCCTTGCAAGTCACTACAAAAATACCATAGTTCATACCATTTTTTTCACAAACCAGCATCACTACAGAACAGAAATACCTTAAATGTTCAGGGTGGAAATGCCCTCAGAGTATAATGAAAACCAGCCATCTTTTCCAGTAGTGTTGTTTAACACATTTCACATAGCCACCAAGGGCATTTAAGAAGTACAAAGGAAGAGATCAAGAACATATGCATATTGCTTGCCTAGGTAGATTTTGTCACTGTTGGCTCTTGCATCTTCCCTTTTCAAAAAGGTCATTATATTTTGAGACAGCAGTGCAGACAAGAACTCTGGCATAGTATCTGTTGTAACTTGGTAGACTCCAAATATCTTAAACTGATTGGCCGAATAGGCCGTTCTCGGATTGGTCAGTTAAGCGCCATTCCGATTGGCCCGCCTGACGGTGGGAACACTTGAACAACTGTCATTGGCCACAAGCCGCGAGCAAGCCGCTATAAGAAGGGCTGCTGCGGCTTGGGTAAATGTTCCATTACAAGTCACTATACTGTTTTAATAAAGAGCTGTTTGGTGGAATCCGGTCTTGCGCACCTTATTTCCAAATGGAACAGTATCTGCACTGATGTATGCATCAACTTTTTTGAATTAGGTTTATCTTGCAAATAATCTTGCAAACACAGGCAGGAGGGCAGGAGGAAGAGTTTACTAACATCATGCAGAAATGGATTTTATAGGCCCCTACCTCTCTGTGTTAAAACTTTACTTAACTAAGAAAAGAATGGGAGAAGTATCATGTCATAGTGGAGTAGGCTAAAAGACAAGCAGGTAATGTGGGGAAAACAATCACAGCAGGAAATTACAATCCCAAATGTGTTAAAATGTTATTTTAAATTCAGAACACAGGAAAGAAGTTCTGCTGTTTTGATTAGTATAAGAATTGCAAGAGCACATTGAGTTATTGTTCAGCAAAAACTTTCACGTTCAGTTAAAAGTACTGCTTCTTAACTTTAATACCCAGCAAAATATTGTTTCTACATACTTCATGTTTATTTATATCAGCCTGCTGCCTAATGAAATTGTGAACTAATAGGACATGTTCCACATTTGTTTAGAGTAAGATATTGTGGATTTTCAGTTTTCAGAATTGTAGCTTTGGGACTCCGGATTAACTACTCTGGCATACTTCTTCCTGGCCTTCAAGATTAGCGTGAAAGACCACAGAGTATTGTCTTTTAATGCCTAATTTTATTTGTTTGATTGTTTGAGAAGGTTTTTAAATGACATTTATGTTCCAATGGTTTAATGTTTTGGAAAAAATAGATTTTTTTATTGATTTACTTATTGAATTTATCAAATTTATACACCATCCACCTTATTATCTAAGTGACTCTGAGTGATTTACAAATAAGATATTTTTCTTGTGTATCTTGTCTATATAAATAAAGATAGAGAATTATTCTTCCAATGATAAAAAAGATTTTCAATAAATGATAAAGGGACAGATGTACCTTCTACTCTACTTCATATTATCAAATTTCACAGATCTTAAAAGTATCCTTTAGTTTGTAGGCACAATCATTGTAAGAAGATGAATAGCAGATTGTTTAGAACTCAGACCATCTTTTAATATAAGGATATATCTATTCTCTTGGTCTGGGTGTGTAAGTGTGTGTGTGTGTGTCTGTCTGTCTGTTTATATACGTACTAGTGATGAAGAGAGATGAATATTTTCTTTGAGCCAAGTTGGGACTCTTGTTTCTTTAACTTCAATGTTGAATTAAAGCTGCTGCCTCTTTTATACATTTTTTATTCATCATAAAAACATACTTACCATCTGCTTGGTAAGTAGATGGAATGTAGTTGTCTTGAAATTGCACTTGAAATAGCAAGCAGGTGAAATATTTGGTTTATTTTCTGACAAACTTTTGGAAAAATGGTCACTTTTTCATAAACTGAACAAAAACAAACAAGAGGTTCTGAAACTCTAAAAATCTCAGAACCTCAGAAGATGGGAGGAAAAGTCAATTCACGAGAAGGAAGGAACATTTAAAGCTATAGGGAATTTGGATGGGGGAAGAAAGTAACACTGGGTGACTGTGGATTATGAGAACCCCGGGACCAAAGACATTCCAACTTGGGTACTGGATAGAATTGTCCAGGATTTGGAACTCCTGCTTGGAACTCCTGCTTGAAGAACCAATGGTAGCCATGACTTTTGAATATCTCTAGTGCATTTGCTCTGGATTGCGAAGCCTGGCTTGCAATCATTCACATCTTTGTCATCTCCCATTTGGATTACTGCAATGAACTTTACATGGGGCTGCTTTTAGTGATCACTCAGAAGCTGTGCAACAGATTGCTGTTCAGAATGCTTTGGCACAGATAGTTATGGGGATATCCCACTGTGTTGGTATAACACATTTACCCCATGAGTTGCGCTACTTATCAAGGCAGTTCTCAGTGTAATTCAGATTCTGGTTTTTACCTATAAAGCCCTTCCCTGGTGCAGAGGGAGGTTACTTGTGGGATTATCTATCATCAAATACATCTGCCTTTCTAGGCCTAACAGAATTAGTATGCTTCAGAATGCATCACTTGATGAATGTCATCTAATTGGACTCAGAAAGTTGCCTTCCCTGAGACCACTCCCATTGTTTAGAGTAACTTCTCCCTTCAATTTGGTTTGCCCTGAATCTATCCACCTTTCAAAATACATTAAAGGTCTGATTCTTTCCCCTCCATCCCCTGCACTGGATCTGGGGCTGTTATCTATTGAATGATTTCTCCCCCAGACCCTCAATGTTTATACACTATTTTAGGGATTTTACTGTTACATTTTGTTGTTGTTTTTAATTGTTATGATTTTTTGATGATGTGCGCTGACAATGTGTGGTGTAGGGTAGGATAATTATATGAATGGCACAAAGAAACCAAAAATAAACAAACAAAGCAACTAATGGCTTTTGCAAAGGGATATTTTAAAGATCAATATTAAGGAATATACAAAGATGTTGTATACAAAGCTCCAAAGATGTTCTGACATAGGAACTACAATATTAGAGGCAGATATTTGCGTTTTTTTAATTACTCAATAGGAAATTATCAAAAAATATGAAACATTACCATTGAAGTTTTGAAGTTGTACTCAAAGTAATGAACATTTAATCCCACAAAAATACATGCATCAATCAGCATGAAATTGGGGTTTTTACACACAACATTGCACATAAAGAAATGCTTTGGGGGTCATTTGGCTATCCTGAGCCAAATTGGAATGTAACTGTTGATATTAAAGTATATTAAAGCTACTCCATGTGTTGGCTCAAATGGAATAGACTAAATGAAAATGAACAAGCTGAGACTGAAATCAGACAATGCAAAAGAATTGTTGGTTATAGAAAGCTTAGTTAGAAAAGTCACCCAGCTTTGGAGGAGCAACACTCACCATAAACAATCCTCTTTGATCTTACAATACATATGGATCTTCAGGTAGAGTCTATCTCTGCACAATTTATTTACTTCTTAGAGTTTTATCCCACTTTTATTATTTTATAAGTAAATCAAGACTGGGAACACACTCCTCCCTCCTCCTATTTTTCCCACAACAACTACTCTGTGAGTTGCATTGGTCTGAGAGAGAGAGGAACTGGCCCAGAGTCACCCTTTTATGGGTAAAGTAGGACTAGAACTCAGAGTTTCCTGTTTTTTAGCCTGGTATCTTAACCAATTAAATTTAATTAAATTAACTTAATTAAATTTACCAGATGCAACCTTCTATTTTGAATCTGTCCATTCTGGCAAGAGTTATCCAGCAATGAAATATGTAAATTGGTTGCCAGTTGTTTACTAAGTTCAATTTAAAATATTGGTCTAACCTTTACAACCAGAGTATCTGAGGAATTGCCTACTTCTTTATGAAATTGCCCAATTTCACACTTCTGCCCAGAGGAATTTCCACTGCATTTCCCCCAGGTTATATAGACCTTTCCTTTCAGAATGAAACAAGAGCTTCTTATTTTAAAAAATAATTTCGGAAAGGTCTTGCGCACCACTGCTTTAACCCACCTGAAAAAAAAAATCCTAATGTCTGTTTATTGTGTTATTTAAATGTATCTGTAAGTATTATTTATTTATTTAAAAGAAAAAAAACTTGCATATATACCTGAGATATTTGTAGAAAAGTATATGTGACCATTACTAATAGATGTGAACAAAGGATTACCTAAACTAATAAATGTATATATGGATGCTGAAATCTGGATCTGGATAAGTGATGAAAAGTACTTTCAAAGTAGGATTTCGATACAGAATGGTGAAAGTAGGATATGACTTTCTCCATTCATGCAAGTTTAAGCCTCTGTCACACTGCACCAAAGGATGGAAAGAGGATGTAAAACAGAGAAAAACACTTGCCATCCATTGGTTAACGCGATGCTTCCATTCTGTATTCACTGCCTCCATTTTGCTTCCTCTCTATTCGTCCAGCATCTGTTTATTAACGTTTCATCCGCTCAGAAAGTTTTGAACTGCTCAAAACTTTTGAGCTGAAAATGTATCCAATGCGTCCGTTCTGCACGCTAGGCATCCGCTAGGCATCCGCTGCGCATCCTGCCCAACTCCATCCCGCTCTAGCGGTAAAGCGACGCAGGGAGGAAGTGAAATGGACGCGGAACGGATGCCGAATGGATGCAGAAACGGAAACAAAGCATTTAAAATGGAAAAAATGTTCACAGAGGGGACCTATCTCAGATATTAAGGATGTCTAGAGGATGCCTAGAGGATGCAAAGGGACACCTAGGGAAAACCTATACTATGCCTATAAAAGAGGGGAGCAACTTACCTGCATCTCATCTTTCAGACCAGCAGCTCTGCGGTGCAGACCTTTGCAGCCTTCATCTGACTCTTCTCTTCCACAGCATCTAGTCATGTCCACCGTGGATCGCAACAAAGTCCTTTTGGCAGCCACCATCCTTCTGCAACACAGTGCGAAGCATCTACAGGGCTATGTGAACTCTACTACTGCGGGAAGAAAAAGAGGCGCCAAGAAGCGTCTGGGTCCGAAGATGGATCCGCCAGAAGAGCAGAGTACGGACTGTACAACAAGCTGATGGTGGAGCTCAGGAGCGAAGACACTCGGCACTTCCAGAACTTCATGAGGATGCCTCCAGCCATGTTTGACGAAGTTGTGCAGCCGGCGCTGAACATCCAGTGACTAGCAAACAACCCGGCCCAGCGAACCTGGGCTCAAGGTGGCACTCACTCTGCGCCACCTGGCCTTCAGGGCCACTACAGGAGCATGCAGTATGGCTGGAGGGTGCCACACAACACCATCAGCATTGTGGTCAGAGAAGTGGTGCAGGCCATCATCAAAAGAATATCTGGAGGAGCTCCTCCAGTGCCCCTCCACTGAAGAAGGATGGAAGAAATTTGCAGAGCAGTGGTATCAGAGGTGGAACTTCCCACACACCGTTGGAGCCATTGATGGCAAGCACGTGTCCCTGCAAAGCGCCAGCCAAGTCAGGGTCCACTTATTTCAACTACAAGGCTTCTTCAGCATCCTCCTCTTCGCCATGGTCGATGCTGACTACAAGTTCGTGTGACATCGATGCTTCAGGCAAGGGGTCAGCTTCAGATGCCCAGGTATACAATGCCAGTGACCTCAAGGAGGGGCTGGAATGCAACCTCATCGTGGGCTTTCCAGCATCCAGAACCCCTGCCCAACGACACAACAAGATGGTGCCCTACTTCATCGGGGGGATGACGCCTTCTCCCTCACAACCTCACCTCATGAACCCTACACCTCCAAATACCTCACCTGTGAAGAGAGGATATTCACCTACAGACTGTCCAGGGCAAAGGCAGGTGGTGGAGAACGCCTTTGTCATCCTGGCACAGGTTCCAGTACTTCTCACCACCATGCAGCATCGCCCAGAGACCGTGAAGAGGATCATGGAAGCTTGCTGCATCCTGCACAATCTCATGCGCACACGCTACCCAGTCTTGCAGAACAGGCTCGTGGACCTCCAACAAGGCAATTGGGCAACATGGAGCCTTGGGGGAATGGGAGACAGAGGGCAAAACCTGATAGAGATGTGCAAGGGCCCCAACAGAGCCTCACGTGAAGGGAAGAAGCAGCGCAACCTCCTGAAACACTGGTGCAATTCCCCAGCTGTAGCAGTTGGAGTGCAAGACAGGATGATAGATGGTTAATGGATGCTTCTTGAGCCTTGGGCAAAGCGATGAGGTTGTGCTATGTATGTGATGTGCTACAGATGAAGAGGGCATTAATAAAGATTTCTTTATGTTGACATGTGTGGATGATTATTACATTATTTTGAATAATAAAGGGCCATAGGTGTGGCACCTGGGAGGGTGGACCATACAGTCCCACTATGCTTGCTTGGAGGTTTATATATCCCACAGCTATTACCCATCCTTAAGGTATCCCTGCCCATCCCACAGGTATCCCTGCCCATCCCACTGCTATAACACTCCTCAAGCCTGCAAAGGCTTAAACCATTTCTAAAAGTTTCACCAAGACTTTAATTAAAAAAAAGAAATGAAGCAAGTGTGTGAATCAAAGATAGACTTTATTAACAAGAAGCTATGAAAACAAAAATGAGTCTCTGGCACTCCTCTTGGTCGTTCAGTCTCAGGGGTGAAGGGTCCAGGCGTGAGTGGCTGGTGCTGGAGTGCTGGTCTGATCCCCCGCATAGCTCTCCTCCAGAAGCAGAGAGAGAGCCGTCCAGCCCTAGGAAGGCAAGCCCGTGCTACAGAACCGCCCACAGAAAGAGTGAGGCCAGGAGTGGGATGGTGGCCCTGTCCTCCACGAGCTGGCAGGCAGATGGCTGAGGCTTGCTGTGCTTCTGCATGGTTGTGGTGGGTGTGCTGGCTGGCAAGGGACGCGGACAGGACCAGGAGAGGAAGGCTTGCAGGGAGGCTGGAGAGGCTGGCTGGAGAGAGCTGGCAGGAAGGCTGGCAGGGAGGCTTGCAGGGAGGCAGGGCAGGCACCAGGCTGGCAGGAAGGCTGGCAGGCAGGCTTGCAGGCAGGCAGGTACCAAGGCTGGCAGGAAGGCTGGCAGGCAGGCAGGCGCCAAGGCTGGCAGGCAGGCATGAACCAAGGCTGCAGGCAGGCAGGCAGGCACCAAGCTGGCAGGCAGACTGGCTGGCAGACTGGCTGCAGCAAGGCTGGCAGGCAGGCAGACAGCAAGGCTGGCAGGGAGACTGGCAGCAAGGCTTGCAGGCAGGAAGACAGCAAGGCTGGCAGGGAGGCTGGCAGGGAGGCTGACAGCAAGGCTTGCAGCAAGGCTTGCAGGCAGGCATGCAGGCAGGGCAGGCAAGGCTGTCAATCCATCCGGCAGCAGGTCTTTCCTCTGAATGGTGACCTGCTCCGAGCTGCTTCCCTTATATCCGCGGGCTTACGCAATGCATCCTCTCCGAATGCGCAATTAACGCTAGGCATCCGTTAGGCTTCCACTGTGCATCCGCTAGGCCTTCCGCTCTGATCTGCTTCATCCGCTGTGCATCCGCTGTGCATCCGCTCTGCATCCGCTCTGCATCCTCTGTATCCGTTCTGCGTCCACTTGCTGAGGCCCCCCAGAAGCCCTGCGGATGTGCCATCCACTCTCATCGTTTCCATCCACTGGGCTTCCGTTCCGCATCCGCTTTCCATCCACTCTGCGTCCTCACACCGTCCGTTCCTTTCCGTGTTATCCGCTCTGGTTATGTCAAATTTTTTGCCCCTTTTGAGAGCGGATAACAATGGATGGAACATTTTTCTCGTCCGCTGTGTCCTTTTTACAAACGTTTTCCATCCGTTGGGCAGTGTGACAGGGCCTTTAACTCCTGTGAACCTAGAAATGAGAGGAACACACATGATATCATATGTTTCACACTGGAAAGTGATCAGAATGTCTCCTGCATATGAAAATATCCTTGGGACATTTCTAAATCCCGCTTGGCACAGCTTTTGAGTCACCCAAGCAAAATAATGCTTTCCTCATTATTATCCTCTATTCCCATAAAGGTTAGAGGCAGGACCAATGGGTAGAACAATTGATTCTGCCTTTGTTAAAATTTATTTATCAATAGCAGATGAATAGGAAAAGAATAAACCAGACACTCATGTTTTTAACAGGTGCATTTTAATCAGGAAAATGCTATGCAGATTGACAATATTCTTTTAATAGATATAGTATGTGCTACTTTTCACATAAAACATAGGATAGTTGTTTAAGTGCAATATTCTTGCTGTGAATTTGAAGAAAAAGTCGCACACCAGTATATGTTTTCAATATGATTTTACATTGTGTAAGCCGCCTTAAATAAACAAATAAACATAAAATAAATAAATAAACAAATACATAAATACATAAATAAATATGACAGTTAATGCTGATTTCTACAGTCAGATTTCTACACAGTATTACATTTCAGATTGCATACTGTTTATGTAAAGAAAAAAAATCAAGAGATAGTCTGAAAATGTATGTTATAATTATAATTATAAACAGAAATATAACGCATACAAAATATATTTAGCATTTATACATTCACCTAATTGCATATAATTTTCTAGATGGAACAGACTATTTAGACCAGTATTTCTCAACCTCAGCAACTTTCAGATGTGTGAGCCTCAACTCCCAGAATTTCCTAGCCAGCCTGGGAAGGCATGACTGGCTGCAAGTTGAAGTCTACACATCTAAAATCTGTCAAGATTGAGAAACACTGATATAAAATATCATGGCAATTGTTCATGGCAAGAATCCAAATTAAAGCATCCAGACAAATGTCTATCCAACCACGACATGTATCTGCCCAATAAAGAGATTCTTGCATCTGTCTAGATACCTTATTCCACTGTTGTTGCTTAGTTGATGTTTTTTCTATTATTTACCTTAAGAGTTTATTTACACATTATAAAGTAGTCCCCCAAACTAAATGACTATTTTAACTGTTATTTTTTTTAAGTTAAGGCTATCAGATCTGCACTGTAAATGTCTAGATGATCTCTACATAGTACCAATGGAATTCCAAGAATTATGAAATTATTTGGTGTCACCTAGTAATTGTTCAGATTTTTGCAGCCTAGATCTGGTAGCTCACTCTAAAGCCCATGTCACACCGAACCAACGGATGCAAAGAGGATGTAAAACGGACAAAAAAACCTTCATCCATTCGAAAATGTGATGTACTCACTGCCTCCGTTTTGCTTCCTCTCTATCCGTCCAGCATCCCGTTTATTGACATTTAATCCGCTCCGGAAGTTTGGGCTGCCTAAAAACTTTTCCGAGGAAAATGTATCCAGTTCGTCCGTTCTGCATCCGCTACGCATCCATTCTGCATCAGTTACGCATCCGCTATATCGCTAGCATCCGCTGCGCATCCACGCAACTCATATCCGCCGGATGCAGGGAGGAAGCAGACCGGACGCAGAACAGATGCAGAACGGATCAGAATGGATGCCAAGTGGAAACAAAGCGTTTAAAACAGAAAAAACGTTCGCAGAGGGGACCTTATCTCAGATATGAAGGATGTCTAGAGGATGCCTAGCAGGATGCCTAGAGGATGCCTAGAGGATGCAAAGGGACACCTATACTGCTATAAAAAGGCGGAGCAAACTCATCGATTCTCACTTTCAGACCAGCAGACCATTTCTGTGCAGGACCTCTGCAGCCTTTCTTCTTGACTCTTCCTTTCCAGCAGGCATTCCAGTCATGTCCACGTGAGATTGTGACAAAGTCTCTTCGGCAGCACCATCCTTCTGCAACGTGCAAAAACCATCTACAGCTCTGTGAAACTCTACTTATGGGAAAGAAAAGGAGCACCCAAAAAAAGTCTGGCCGTCCCAAAGATGGTTTGCCAGAAGAGCAGAGGACGGCTGCTTAAAAACAAGCTGATGGTGCGAGCTCAGGAGCGAAGACACTCGGCATTCCAAACCCCTCATAAAGCAGGATGCCTCAGCCATGTTTTGACAAACTTGTGCAGCGGCTGACACCCAGGTTAGCCCAAGACAAACACCAACTTCTGGCCCAGCCTGGAACCTGGGCTCAAGGTGGCACTCACTCTGCTGCCACCTGGTCTCAGGGATCACCTACAGGAGCATTGCAGACGGCTGGAGGGTGCCACACAACACCATCAGCAATTGTGGTCAGAGAAGTGGTGCGGGCCATCATCGAGGAATACAGAGGAGCTCCTCCAGTGCCCCTTCCCACTGAAGAAGGATCGAAGAAATTGCAGCAGCAGTGGTATCAGAGGCTGGAACTTCCCCACACCACCGTTGGAGCATCGATGGCAAACACGTGGCCTGCAAGCTCCAGCCAATCAGGGTCCACACTTATCACAACGTACAAGGGCTTCTTCAGCATCATCTCTTTTGCCATGGTCGATAGCTGACTGACAAATTCATGTACATCGAGCTTTCAGGGCAACGGGTCAGCTTTCGAGAGCCCAGGTATACAATGCCAGTCACCTCAAGGAGGGGCTGGAAAGCAACCTCAGGTGGCTTCCCAGAATCAGACCGCTGCCCAATGACACGCAACATGTGCCTACTTCATCGTGGGGCGCGATGAACACCTTCTCCCTCACAACCTACCTCATGAAGCCCTACACTCTCCACTATACCTCACCCTGAGAGAGGATCTCAATACAGGCTGTTCAGGCAAGACGGGTTGGTGGAGAACGCATTTGGTACCTGGCCAACAGTTCCAGGTATTTCTCACCAACATGCAGCATCGGCAAGACCTTGAGAGGATCGTGGAAGCTTGCTGCTCTGCACAATCTCATGCGCACCCACTACCCAGTCTTGCAGAACAGGCTTGTGGAATCACCAACAAGGCAATGGGACATGAGCTGGGGAATGGGGCAAAGGGCCAAAACCTGATAGACAATGAAGATGTGCAAGGCCCCACAGACAGCCTCATGTGAGGCGAAGGAAGCAGCGCAACCTTTCCTTGAAACACTTGGTTGCACTCCCCAGCTGGTAGCAGTGGAGCTGGAAGACAGGATGAGTAGTGGTTACATGGATGCTTCCTTGAGCCTGGTGGCATAACACTTGATTGAGGTTGTGCCATGATTTTTGAGTGCGCCTACAAGGAAGAGGGCGATTAATAAAGAGTTTGTGTTTATAGTTGAACCTTGTGTGATGATTATTTACATGTATTATTAGATAATAAAGTGGCCATAGTTGGACCTGGGAGGGTGGACATTACAGATCCCCACTATTGCTTGCATTGGGAGCGTTTATCTATCCAAGCTATCCTAACCATCCCCTCAGCTATTACCCATCCCAAAGTATCCCTGCCCATCCCACTGCTTATTTAACCTCACAAGCATGCCAAAGGCTTAAACCATTTCTTAAAAAGTTTCCAGCAAGACTATTTATTAAAAAAAGAAATGAAAGCAGTGTGTGAAATCAAAAATAGAACTTTATTAACAAGAAGCGCTATGAAACAAAAATGAGTCTCTGGCACTCCTCTTCGGTCGCTCAGGCTCAGGGGTGAAGGGTGCAGGTGCTGTGGAAGGTTGCATGTGCTGGAGTGACTTGCATCAGCTCCTCCAGAAGCAGAAGCAGCAGAAAGCCCCAGCCCTAGAAGAGCGGAGCTCGTGCTGCAGGAGCCCAGCAGAACCAGAGTGGAGGGCCGGGGGGGGGCGGGATGGCTAGCCCTGTCCCTCTTGCAAGGGCTGGCAGCAGATGGCTGAGGCTTGCTGTGGCTTCAGCATGGTTGTTGGGGTTGCTTGGCTGCAGGGAGGCTAGCAGGGAGGTGACAGCAAGGGCTGGCAGCAAGGCTTGGCAGGGCAGAGATGCAGGCAGGGCAGGCAAGGCAGCAATCCTTCCGGTAGCAAGGTCTTCCTCTGAATGGCGACCTGCTTCCGAGCTGCCTTCTGTTATATCCGCGGGGCTGATGCAATGCTCCTCCCGCTATGCGCAATTAATGCCAGGCATCCGCTTGGCTTCTGCTTGTGCATCTTGCTGTGCATCCGCTGTGCATCCGCTTCAATCCGCTGTGCATCCGCTCTGATCCTCTATATACCATTCCACGTCTTGCTTTTGCTGGAGGCCCCTGGAAGCCTTCACAATGTGCCATCCGTTCCCATCCGCTTCTATCCGCCTGGCTTCCGTTCCCGCATCACGTCTCTGCATTCGACCTGCGTCTCCCTGCATCTGTGGTTATCCGCTCCGGTTATTGCAAATTTTTGCCCCTTTTGAGAGGCAGATAACAACGGATGGAACATTTTGCTCGTCCGCTGTGTCCTTTTTGCATCCATTGGGCAGTGTGACATGGGCTTAAGCAAGGTTTGGTAGCAATAAAAAACAGTGAGTAATGCTCCAAAATCATAAAAATGACCAGCCAGTGGGTCAATTGCAGAAGTTTTTTCTGTCTATGCTGTAAACCCTTATATGCATCTCTCTTTATTCGTAAACTATGGTAATATTTACTAAGATGTTACCAAAGTTCATAATTATTGAGTCATTTCATTTTTTGAACTTGTATTCCTGGATTTCTTGTGAATTAAATATTCTCACTTAAGTCTGTCACAGTGTATAAGAGCTCCTTCAAAATACGGAGAATAGCATTCTTTATCGTTCAACGTTTTTTTGAAGAGAAATGTCCATTCCCCAAGTTTCCATTGTCAGGTAGTACTTTCAGAGAAGTGGTGGGATTCAAATTTTTTTACTTCCAGTTCTGTGGGCATGGCTTGGCAGGCATGGCAAGGGAAGGATAATGTAAAATCTCCCATCAGAGGTGATATTTGCCGGTTCTCCGAACTACTCAAAATTTCCACTACCGGTTCCCCAGAACTGGTCAGAACCTGCTGAATACCACCTCTGTTTCAGAGAAATATTGTTAAAAACCATCATTGATTCCCATGAGATCTATTGCCAATATTGATACCACAGTAGATGCTGCAAAAGGATCACTGTGATTTCAGGAAAGCTGCAGCTCCTTGGTTGCACTGTTTCATTTGTGGTGAATTTTCTTTTAATCTAGATGGCTACTTGGTTACAGTATTTCAGTATTCCCTCCTCCTGCTCAAAAGATAAAGGCCCTGTCACACAGGCTGACGGATGCAAAACGTTTGTAAAAAGGACACAGCAGACGAGAAAAATGTTCCATCCATTGTTATCCGCTCTCA